>CBVK0101730970.1:0-12398 GCA_900067695.1 Picea abies | reverse complement strand
CCTCTGAGGACAACAGTCCTACCTAGCACCACCCAACCACCCTGAAATATAAATCTTTGCTTCTGAAACTTATTACAGTGATATAATGTTCAACAATGGCTTACCCGACTTATCACTTTTCTGTTGCATCTCGTTGCTCTGTCTGCCTCATTTCCTTCCTGCACACATGAATTGCACTATCTGTTATTCTTCTTTTTATGCTCTGTCCACCATGTCCATTCACTGCACAGATCCTCTTCTGTGCAATTCAGCTGCTGCACTCTCCTCCTTCTTCATACAAGAATCACCTTCAACAACAACAACCACAACAAACTCTAACAATGGCTCCCCCATCTCTTCTCTATACCATGTATTTATAGCTTCTATGCACCTTGTGCATGCAATGTTTGCAATGCCTCTGCATGCTGACTCTGCACCATTATCCTCCACCTCTCGAGTGCTCTATTTGATTATCATTGTGACTCTTCAGCTTCTCTGGTGGTTCGCCCCACGTGTCCAGCATCACTGTATGTTATACTGAGATTCCTCAGTCTCTCTGGTAGTTTAAGACTCTTCATCTTCTCTGAGACAGTCGAACTCTTGATCTTCATCGACCCTAATCGATGGTTCATGATCTTGGTGAATCAACGGTCCTGATCTCATCGTGATCTCGCATCTCGCTGTTCCTTCGTTGGATATTTTCGTTACTCCAAATCGCGATAGGTGAGACTCCGATATGGAGCTCAGATCAACGGTCCACATCTTTTGATGTATTGATGCTCAGGATCATTTTGTGATCCCGCATCTCGCTGATCCTAAGATAGAGATTTTCGTCACTCCAAGTCACGAAAGGCGAAACTCCGAGATGGAGCTTTATGGTGCTCTTATCTTTCGCCACGCGTCCTCTTGATCCAATGGACGACGATTAAAACACGATCTCGCATCTCGCTATTCCTTTGACTTTCCAGTCAGTGAGATGACAATCTCTTGCCACGTGTGATCCCCCATGCAGATCCAATGGTCCTCCTGTGATCCGGATATGATGGCTGTCCTTCTCTCGCTACCTCGTGACCTCACAACTTGGAGTACCCAATGTTTGTACTCTCAACCTGCGAACTCCCGAGTTCGCAAGATATCTCGATCTCTTACCACCTGTCCCCCCAGATGGACGGCTATAAATCTCTCACCTCTTTTCCGCCTCGCGTCCTCGTGCCTCGCGACTTTGAACACCCAATATTCGGGCTTTCACCCTGCGAACTCCCGAGTTCACGAGATCTCTCTGATCTCTGCCACGCGTCCTTCACAGATGGACGGTCCTGATCTTCTCGCCACTTCACTGCTTTATGACCTCGTGCCTTGCAACCTTTAACACCAAATCCTCTACTCTTCCACTCACGAGCTTTCGAGTTTTCTCAGATCTAATGCCTGAGATCTATCCTTCTCTTCAGCGCGCGCTCTTCTTGTTTTTATTCAGATCTGACAACCCTCATGCTGTCGAGAATTTTGGATGGGATCCAACGATCAGTGACGCTTCTCCTCCAAGTTTACACATCCTTCTTACTTGGAAGAATTTCGACTCTGCACTAATTCCTCCTGAGCCTACATTGTTCTTGTTTGTCCATCAATGCACATTTTCATTCTGCCATCTTCACTATTGTACTTGCCATCAATGACAAGAATACACTATCTGTTAAACATTTTCCAACAGGTATTGGCATCGAGGTAAATTAGGATGAGTGCAGAATAAAAAACCTAGGGGAAAGTATCAATGGAATATTCTTTGCTTAGAAAGGCACACTAAACTATGTGTTTTACAGGATTTCGAGGCTTGGTTTTCATGGATTCGAAATATATGGAAAGTTTGAGCTCCGACGACAATGGTATCGAAGAATATTCTTTCAAATTAGGAGAACATGCGAGACACGCACGAGAAGGGTCAAGAGGCCATCAATTTTTTATTTACGGAGTGCAATGAAATGATTCTTAAAAGGGATCCCGATGAGGATGGTATTGAAGGTAATATTCCTTTGATACCTTAGAAACACTTTTATGTTCCGAAAACAATTAATAATATGTTGATATTATGGTAGCTTCGGGAGGTATGAACCTCTATTATGACCTTTGACAAGATTAGAATGTTTCAGAAGGAAGAAAAGAAATGAAGAAAACCCTAGATGATATGTTGGTTGAAGATAGATAATTAATATGAATTAATTAGTACCCAGAGAGAGAAGTCAGCCCAGGAAAGTCTGCCAAGAATACTATAAATACAGGGCACCAGTCTCTCATTTGACACTCTCAAAATCACAAAAAGCCAGTTTCTGCACACTACAATCTAGCAGTCTTGTGCACAAGTTCTGGGGAAGGTACTGCGCTAGTTTTGGGTCAGACTATCTGATCATCTTGGTTACTTCTTGCTTAGTGCATTAGCCTTGCTTGGCTATTGGATTGCTACCAAGATTCTTCTCTTTATCAAGGTCAAGGTTCTTGGAGCGTGAATTCGGCCTATGGTTGGGTGACAAGGGTATTGTCAATGGTAAAACGAGTAGAATCCTTCATATTCTAACATGTTACGGGCCCACACCTCCCTCATTGAATCTAACCGCTGTAAGGAAACATAACCATTAGGATATTGATCTCACTAAGGAACTACCACTAGGGTTACTAGCAAGAGTAGCTTCCAAGACACTATCACTAGGGTTACTAGCAAAAGCAGTTACAGAAACCCTAAATCTCAGATCCGACACCTTGTGATGGAGCATCTCACTCAAGGAGAAGATATCTATATGTGCCCTAGTTCAATACACCTTTTGGCTCTCTCAGAAGACAAAAACATTAGAGTTGAAGTTTTGGATCAAGGCATGACCAGCTACCAGTCAACCGAAGACATGCGTGAAACAATCAGTCCTCTACATTACTCAGCACTGACTGGAATGATTGAAGATGACATGTGGATAATCTATAATGGATATTATAGGGACATGATGGGAGATCAAGCTAGAATATCAAACCTAAATGAGAAGAAGACATTGTACAAGGTAGAGCTTGGAGACAAAAGCACTTATCCAGTCGAAGGATTTGGACAATGTTCACTTAAGAAATCTTTTATATGTACCTGGTTTAGAAAAGAATCATGCATCCATATCTTTCCTAGAAGACAAGGGAAACATAATAGATTTTTTGGATGGAAAAGTGTTATCATGGCATAAAGAATCCAGCATAGAGAAGGCTAGGGTTATTGGAAATCGTGAAGGAAATCTGTATAGACTACTAGAACAAAATGAAGAAGCTCTCGTACATGACAAAGTCAATCCCAATGAACTTTTGCATAGAAGGTATGCTCATATTAATTATAAATCATTACCTTTTCTCAGAAGAATGGTTGCAGGAATACCAGAATTGAAATATACACATGAAGGAATCTGCAAAGGATGTGCTCTTGGGAAGAATATCAAGAAACCATTCCCAAGCAGCAACAACAGATCTAAGGAGATTCTAGATCTGATACACTCATATGTTTGTGGTCTTATGCTAGTAAAATATCTAGGAGGATCCCTATACTATGTAATATTCATAGATGACTATTCAAGAAATACTTTGCTATATCTATTGAAGACAAAAGATGAAGTATTTAACAAGTTTCAAGAATTCAAGGTAGAGATAGAGAACCTCACAAACAAGAAGATCAAGGCCTTAAGAATAGATAATGGAGGAGAATATACCTCAAAGGAATTTGTTTCATTTTGCAAATTAGCAAGGATTAGGAGGGAGTTGATTGTTCCTCATAATACTCAACAAAATGGTGTAGCATAAAGAAAGAAAAGATCTATTGAAGAAACCGTAAAATCCTTACTGAATGATCAAGGTATATCCATGTTCTTATGGGGAGAAGCATCAATGATAGCAATATATGTCCAGAACAGAAGTGATCATCGTATATTGAAGGACACGACACCAGAAGAAGCCTTCTCAGGTAAGAAACCTAATGTGGAAAACCTAAGAATATTTGGATGTCTTGTTTACTCTCACATTCCTAAGAATAAAAGGAATAAACTAGAATCCTCAGGAAAGAAGGGGATATTCGTGGGATACAGTGATTCATACAAGGCTTATAGAATATATATTCCAGACCAACACAAGATCGAAGTCAGCAGAGACATAACATTCAATGAAAAGATGGCTTTCAAGAAATCCATAGAAGAAACTATAGAAGAACAAGAGATTGAAGAACCTAATGATGAAAGCACAAAAAATGAAAATGACGAAAAGGAACAACCTAATCATCCTATGGAACTGTGTGAAAACATTGATTCAAATATCGTACCTAAGACCAAGAAATGACCATCTTGGCTTGAAGCTACCTTACAAGATGAAAAAAGACTCAAGGTTCCATAAGGAACATTTAGAAAGATTAAGAGGCCTAAAGGATTCTCAAGTTATGTAGCATATATGACGAAACTTCTAGATGAAGAACCTACCACATTTGAAGAAGCAATTCAAAAGGGACAATGGAAAGAAGCTATGACGGAAGAACACCAATCCATTATGGAAAATGATGTATGGGATATCGTACCTAGACCTAAAGAAAAATCAGTAGTAACTTCAAAATGGGTATATAAGATCAAACATGCAGCAGACGGAAGCGCGGATAAATACAAGGCAAGATTCATAGCTAGAGGGTTCTCCTAGAAGGAGGGAGAAGATTATGATTAAACATTTTCTCTAGTTTCTAGATATACTTCCATTAGAGCTATCATATCTCTTGCCACTTCCATGGGATGGAACTTACATCATATGGATGTCAAGACATCTTTCCTCAATGGACAAATTAAAGAAGAAGTATATATTGAAAAACCTCAAGGGTTTGAGGTAAATTCCAAAGACACTCACTTTTGCAGATTAAAGAAAGCTCTATATGGACTCAAGCAAGCTCTAAAGGCTTAGTATGCCAGAATGGACAGCTATCTAACAAGACTTGGTTTCTCCAAGAGTCATGCAGATCCAAACCTTTATTAGAAAGTCGTGGACAATGCACCTGCAATTCTACTACTATATGTTGATGATCTATTCATAACAGATGAAGAGTCTCTCATCATCCAGTGTAAGAAGGAAATAGCTTCTGAATTTGATATGAAAGATCTAGATCTCATGCATTATTACTTGGGACTAGAAGTATGGTAGAAGCGTGGTGAAGTATTCCTTGGACAAGGAAAGTATGCAATAAAGATCCTTCAGAAGTTTGGAATGATGAATTGTAATTCCATGGATACTCCTATGAATACAGATATAAGAAAAGTGAAAGATCCAGATTCTGATCCAGTAGATCCATCTCTATATCGAAAACTAATTGGGTCATTGATGTATTTGGTAAATACTTGACTAGACATTTTCTTTGTCGTGAATACACTAAGCCAATTCCAAGTGGAACCGAGACATGACCATTGGATAGCTGCAAAGCATGTATTAATATATATTCGTGGGACAATAAACTATGGCATGAGATATACCGCATCCAATGATATACAACTTCATGGATTCACAGACTCATATTGGGCAGGAAGTGCAGAAGACAGAAAGAACACTTTAGGTATGTGTTTCAGCTTGGGCTCCGCTATGATATCTTGGAGTAGCAGAAAACATAATTTTGTTGCACTAAGAGCAATAGAAGAAGAGTATATCGCAGCATGTGAAGCATGCACATAAGAAATATGGATAAGGAAGTTAATCTCTGATTTATTTGATCAGATTCCAGAATTAACCATAATACATTGTGATAATCAGAGTTGTATAAGATTATCATAACATCCTGTGTTTCATGAAAGGTCAAAACACATTAATATCAAATACTACTTTATTCGAGATAAAGTCTAGGAAGTAGAGGTAAAGTTTGAGTATATCCCCACTGATGAGAAGATAACAAACATCTTGACAAAACCTCTATCCAGAATAAAGTTTGCATATTTCCAAGAGAAGATGGGGATCGTGGAAATAACTCCCTTACATGAAAGGGAAGAAATGACTCTCCATTTTGGGAGGGAGCACTAAAAATATTATTGAAGACATTTATTTTCCATATTCAAAAGTAGTCCAACTTGGGTAGATTCTTTCCTGTTCGGAAAGTGGATTGAGATTTCTGATGGACATCAATTTCCCATTGTGGTTAACAGAGGAAATGGTCTAGATTGATGATTTATCATAGAAAGTGACTTCCCATTGTGCTTAACATGGGGAGTGGTCTAGGGAAGTCCCTCTTCTTGAGGGTTACTCGAGAAGATTGGCCCGCCTTGCCGGACAATTATTTCTCATTGTGGTTAACATGAGGAATGGTCCGTTTTGGAGGTTGATACAGGACAATATTTTTCTCTTATGGTTAACAGAGGAAATGGTCCAAACATTCATTCCTTACGATGTATTCATTCTCTCCAGGTTGCACTTTATTTAGTGTTGGAGGAATGGCCCAGGGTGAGGAATGGTCTAGGCTCAACAATCAGGGATAGGCATTCCTTAGGGAAGATTCATTCTCTCCAGGTTACACTTTGTTTAGTGTTGGAGGAATGGCCCAGGGTGAGGAATGGTCCAGGCTCAGAAATCAAAACAATCATTATTCCTTGCTTGAGAAGAATAAGCCAGGGTAGATATTCTTTCAAATCTCACCGATGTGAGTGAAAGATTGGCCCAGATGATTCAATTTATTTTTAACAATATTTTATGTGCATGCTGATATCAGATGACTGTTATGGAGACTGCCTGTCTCCAGATAGTAGAGATATACTACTATGGTGGATTTGTTCCATTGTTTGTGACCATGTGTCACGGTTTGAGTAGTTGCATACTACCATGGATAAACATAGTTGTGTTATATCAATTGATATTGTATTAGTTGTCATGGAAATTATTCAGTTGGATAATAATGACGGTGCTCGTGATACTACCAATTGAATGGTATGTTTGTGCTCAAGACCATTATCAGTTATAACTCCCTAGCTAGGAGGGAGTGTTGACATTATGGTAGCTTCGAGAGGCATGAACCTCTATGATGACCTTTGACAAGATTAGAATGTTCCAGAAGGAAGCAAAGAAATGAAGAAAACCCTAGACGAGATGTCGGCTGAAGATAGATAATTAATATGAATTAATTAGTACCCAGAGAGAGAATTCGACCCAGGCAAGTCTGCCAGGAATACTATAAATACAAGGTGCTAGTCTCTCATTTGACACACTCTCAGAATCACAGAAAGCCAATTTATGTGCACTCCAGTCTAGCAGTCTTGTGCGCAAGTTCTGGGGAAGGTACTGTGCCAGTTTTCGATGAGACTATCTGATCAACTTGGTTACTTCTTGCTTGGTGCATTAGCCTTGCTTGGCTATTGGATTTCTACCAAGATTATTCTCTCTGTAAAGGTCAAGGTTCTCAGAGGGTGGCTTCGACATATGGTTGGGTGACAAGGGTATTTTCAATGGTAAAACAAGCACAATCCTTCATATTCTAACAGACAACTCATTGGAGAATCAATCAAATGGGCAGTCAACAGTCTAATCTTGGGATACCACTTGGGTAAGTGGTTGTTTGAGAGGTGAACTTTGGGGATCTGGACATTAAATTAGTGTAAGATCCAAAGTGATCGAAGCGTGAATATCGTAGATTGAAATAACACATTAAAAATGGATTTTGATGAACTCAATCCCAAAAAACATTTGAGTTGAGTTGTGGTCGTGTTAGAGAAGTAAGGATACAAGTCTTGTAGGGAAAAAGATAGGAGAAAAAATAAAAAGGAGAAAATATTTTTGGTGCCCCATAAAATTTAGAAAGATGGGGATGTTGTTGTGAGATTCCCTTAAAAAAATGACGACTTATTGGGGTGAACCAATTATCTCTGAATTCCAAAAAGAGAAAGCGCATTCAATTAGATAGAAGAAACAATTAAATTTTCTAAAATCCCATTCAACATTCAATTTAAGGAACCCACATTCAAAGGTCTTTATGCAATCCTTAAAAAAGAACCTGTCATAAATGATCTTCCAAAGAATTCAATTCATCGTCTTTTTGGGAAACTTCATAAATCCATGATGAACTTGTGAGAGTGACACCAAAGAAGAAAATTTAGTCAATTGTCATAGACTGAAGTGTTTTCTTCACCTCTTTTTCCATGTCATTGCTTCACTACCAGCGAACATCCATAGCACCGAAGAAGATACCTCGGTATCATATAAGCATGGCCTCGCTGCCAATGAGAACCCATAGCCCTAATGGGTTTACTTGTACTTCCCACGCTTTACAATAGCATTTTCAACTTCCTTATGATCATTCTTATGAATCCACCTTTTAGATATAGAATTTAGATATTGTGATTGTGATATAGGTGGAAGTAAACAGGAAGCAGGGTGATATGAGAGTCATTTTGATTTTCTAGTATTAGTCAACAAATTGTCTTTAGTGGGTATACAAACACGAAACACTGATGCATTTTAAAATTGGGGAGTAATGGGATGAGACACTAGATTTATGTGGAAGACACTGAATTCTGGATATTTCAGGAAGCTTGAAAATGAACATCAATAGGACCTAAGAGTGGTCACATAAGAGTGAATAACATATGGAACTTCATCGAAAGGTACAAAATTTAAGCGTCTGAAGATTTTATTTTGGTACAGATGAAAAAGTCCCTATTTTATGTGTTACCATTTGTTAATGGTAAAAAACCTAGGTTTCTGATGTGAAAGAACAACTAGCCTAGAGTAGCAGACAATAGCAAGGGGGTTATTGTAAAATAGAAAAGAGAAGAAAAAAGGAAGGAAAAACATCAAACAACAGTCATATTTTCTAAAAGAAAAACTAAAAATAAAAACTGCAACTAAAAAAAAATACTATGTACAGGGATACATCACCATAGGTGATTAGGAGAAGTATTTCTTCAATGTTTTACCATTGACATGGAGTTCCTCCTCATCTCCCTGTAGTGTTTTGAGCTTGAAAGTCCCAGGGCCTATTTTCTGGTGCATCAGATAGGGTCCTAGCCATAATTTCTAGAATTTTGAGTGTTTTCCTTTCAGTTCATTATCTTTGTTCCACTTCAAAATAATATCTCCTTCTTGGAAATATTTATTTCCTACATTTGATCTATCGAACCAAATTTTAACCATTTCTTGGTGCTGGGTTAAGTTCATATTAGATTTTTCCCTTTCTTCTTCAAGTTTTAACAACATGTTTAATCTTTCTTGCATTACTGAACAGGGTTTGTCCTTGACGGATTGGGCCAATTTTAAAGAGGGTAGGAAAGTATGGGTTGGTACTGTGGCTTCTTGTCCGTAAACCAAGAAAAAGGGGGATTTACCAATGGATGACTTAGGATTTAATCTATCATCCCAAAGAGAATTCTAGAAAGTAAGATGCCAATTTCTTTCATTATCATTGACAGTCTTCTTGAGGATTTTAATGAGATTATTATTAGTGGATTCTGCTAGACCGTTTCCCTATGGATAGTAATTCATTGAGTACTTAATATTGATATTTCTTTTGAGGGAGAATTCAGATATCTTAAGAGAAGAAAAATGCTTGACATTATCAAAAACTAAAAATTTTGCAATTCCAAACCTGGTAATGATGTATGATTCAAGGAACAAAACCACATGGTTTTCATTGATGGGTTTCAAAGGGATCACCTCACTCCATATGGTGAAATAATCAGTGGTCGTCAAGATGTATTTATGCAACTGCAATGAGTTTGTATTGATATCTCTGATAATTTCTAACCCCCACTACTGGAAGGGGCGCTCGATGATGATAGACTGTAAGGGGAAAGCAACTTTATTTTCTCTCTCGGCTGAGGTTTGGCATTACTGGCATTTCCTAGCATATGCATCTGTGCCTTTAAATATGGAAGGCCAGTAGTATCCTTCTTTGAGGATTTTGTGTGTAGTAGTATCCCCATCATAATTTCCTCATGTAGGTCCATCATGGAGATCAAACAAGACTTTATTAGCATCCCTTTTCTCTAGGAACCTAAGGAAAACATCATCATAATTTTTTCTACATATAATTCCCTGTATCAGCTAATATTGGGTAGATTTTAGCCTTAGATCCCTTTTCTTCTTAGGGTTCAGATAATGTGGATTCGATCTATGAGTTAGGTAATATTTCATTTCATAAAACCAGGGATCTAAAATGAATGGGATGTAGCATACTTCCTTTTCAAATAGCTCAAAGTCTTGATAGAAAGCATATTCATGAGGTTCAACGCAAGGGAATTATGCAGTTAGTTTTCCTAGCCCTTGTCCTTTAACGATCTTTGTATGTTTGATATCTAGGTCATATTCTTGTAGAGTTGTAATACAATTTGCTCTTTTTTATGCCAGATCCATTTGCAGCAGGAGGTTCCTAATAGTTGGGTAAAGAACAATAACTTTAGTTTTAGATTTGACTAAGAATGCTAGAAAGTGTTTGACAACTTTGAACACCACATATTCATGTTTATCAACTTCAGGATAATTCATCTCAGCTCCTTGTAGGACTGATCTCATAAAATCCACAAGA
The DNA here is from genome assembly GCA_900067695.1 of Picea abies. Classification (NCBI taxonomy): domain Eukaryota; kingdom Viridiplantae; phylum Streptophyta; class Pinopsida; order Pinales; family Pinaceae; genus Picea; species Picea abies. The sequence continues at coordinate 1,888 of CBVK0101730970.1, read as the reverse complement.
AATTTGTCTCCTTATGAGTTATTTTGTGTTAAGACTGTCACAAAAGCATTATGGGAGGAAAATGTGTAGAGGATGAAATCTTGATCAAAATCTGGACTTGACATTGTTGGTGCTTGATTAATATATTCTTTGATTTTTTCGAAAGACTCTTTTTCTTTAGATCCCCAACTAAATTGAGTATTCTTCTTTATCATATCTTGTGGAGGTTTTTCTATCTTAGCAAAACTGTGTATGAATCGTCTGGCAAATTTATCTTTCTGAGGAATAACTACATAGATTTTTTGTTTTGAGGGGGAGGGATCTTAGCAATTGCTTCAATCCTATCGGGTTCAATCCGCGTACCATCTTTTGAGATGATGAAACCCAGAATATTTCCTTCATCCACAACAAAAATGGATTTCTTGGGGTTCAAATATATGTCCTATTTCCTGCATCGATTAAATAACTTATTCAAATGAGATATATGATCCTCTTTATTATTCACAATTATGGTCACATCGTCTAGGTACACTACCACACATTTTCCTAGGAGACCTTTGAAAGCAATGTCCATGGCTCGTTGAAAGGTGGCTCTAGCATTTATCAGTCTGCAAGGCATTTTTCTATAGGAATATGTTCCCCATTTGGTTCTAAAAGTTGTTTTAAGCTGGTCTTCATGAGCTACTAAGACTTGATTATATCATGAGAATACACCTAGTATGGAGAGCATTTTTTATCCAGACACACATTGCATAATTTTTTCCAGGGGAGGTATAGGGTAGTTATCTTTTTTAGAGGCTCTGTTTACATTTTTGAAATCAACACAGAGCCAGATATCCCCATTCTTTTTTCTTACCAGTACTAAGTTTGATATCCATTGTGTATGCCTTACTAGAAAAATGATTCTAGTTGCCAACAATTTATTTAGCTCTGCTTTAACCCGAGGTTCAAGACTGGGGTGCATCTTCCTCAGCTTTTGTTCGAAAGTTTTGGTTTGAGATTTTCGAAAGTTTTGGTTTGAGATTTCATGGGAATGACATGTTGTATAATCTTTGTATCATATGTCTTGAGGTCTTCATATGTTGAGGCCAAAATTTCCTCATATTCTTTGAATAACTTGATGTATGCTTGCCTTTCTTCGGGAGAAAAATTATTTCCTAGGTTGACATTATGAGGAGAAAAATAAGATTCGAGGTTTATTGTTTCAAACTGTAGGTATGAGTTGTTGGTCTTGCATTTCGTGAATTTCTTGAATTTGTCTTGAGGCTTGTATAGTTTTTATAACCTAGCCACACTCTTGGGAATATAGTTGGATGTGCCTGTTGCTTTAATATCATCATTATTATCAATATTCATTAGCATGTCATGTTGGCCTTCATATATAATATAATCCTTGAAGGTATCTTTGAGGTGTAGAAAATTTATGAGTTGTTGGTCATCGTCAAATACCCTCCAACTTATGATATTGTTTGGAATTGATGGCCTGTACAAAAGTTCAAGAGAGAAGGTGTCAGGCATCAATCTGTCTAAGGGTATTAATTTGGATGCCACATTTTCCAACAAATTAGTGTCATAATTTAACGACTGGGGAACAATGTTAATATTGAAAGCAGTGAAAGATTTAATTAAATCCCAGACCTCAGACTGATAATTTTTAAGTGACTTGAAAGGAAATGAACAGTATTTCGTACCTATCTCACAATGATTTTAGAGTCACAAAATACCTTGATTTGTTCTTCTTTCAAGTCAGCTACCTTCCTAAGTCCTTGTACAAGGGCATCGTATTCAATGGTGTTGTTGGTGCAAGCAAATTCTAGTCTACATGAAATTAACATTTTAGTACCTTTCAGGTCTTTAGTATACAACCCACTCTTGTGCCTTCTAAGGATTTTAATCCATCGAAGAATAA
>CBVK0101730966.1:0-11572 GCA_900067695.1 Picea abies | reverse complement strand
TGCGGGTTAGGACCCTAACAATATATCCCTCTGAGCACCATGGGGGAAATGAAACAAAGGGAGGGAAAATAGGAGTGGTCAACAAAATGTTATTTTATAGCTACTCGCATGTGTCTATTCCCCAATCCTTGATATTATTTTTTATTATTTTCCTTATGTTTTATTGCCCAAGATTAAATAAAAGGGCATGTGGTCTTCATGCAAGCCCTGGGAGGGGTATTCTCTCAATCTTGGGGAAATTATTGGGGGATTGTGCAATGGATGTATAATGGGGAGAGAGACTGAATTATGCTACCATAGTATTGATTCCATATACTTGTTTCCATGCATGTATGACAAAACCATGGCTAAGATCACATGTATTTGTTGCAGCTAAACGTATGTGGTTCCGAACATTAGATTTTTCCTAGCTAGCTTATGTTGGATCACTAGAGGGAAGTGGGTTAGCATGAGGGACTATTTAGTATTGAAGGGGATCCCATTCCTTGTGTTATGTATTTTTGAGTGGGGAAGAGATGTTAGTAAATGGATTAGTATTATAAATATTTGTTGAAAGGTAAATTCCCTAGCTATAAGATTTATAAATTCGGTTAAGAGAGGAAAACAAAAGCCATAAGTAGTAAATCAACCCTTGTTGTTTCATTTCCTGGAATGTAGATGGAACCTACATGAGATTGTTCTTATACTTGGGAGGAAAAATTCTCCCTTGAGCTATTTCCTCAAGTGAAACCCAAAATAGATAAGTATTATAATCTTTCTTATTAATGTGTTGATGTTTATTGTATATGAGAATTATGTGCTTATTTCCCGATGATAGAAGGGTGGAAACTAGAAATGGTTTAGGAAGGAATTCTAAGATGTTTGTTAGATATTTATTTAGTTATCTAGAAGGATGTTACAACCATTGATTGTACTATCGAGGGAATATTTATGCCTCTATTTGTGAATTAAGCTTCAACTATGTGAAATATTTGTAATGTCTTTTGGGTAATTCATAAGAGGCCATAATAATGAAGGGGATGTAACTGTCATTATGATAAATGGTTTTATATTCAAGAAATTGTGTTTTCATGTGTAAAATCTATTAATAATTCCAAGAATAAGAAAAAATTATAGATTATGTACTTAAATGGATTAATGCATTCATTGGTAATGGAGGAATCTAGCATATGCAATGTTCTTTAAATTTCATATTTCTAAATACACATGATTCTTTTTCACCTATAGGTGTGATAAATACTATGTAATTATACTTGTATAGTCCATTGCAATTTTCTTCCATACTTAGAAAATTTTGATATCATTGCAAGTTCCTAACATATTGTGTTGTTATCCTGAAAAATTATAATTATGCGCCTACACTTAGAATTTGTTTGGATATTCTTTTGCGGCTGTAGAGAACTATTCCCACTTGCCCACTCGCTCTCTTGTCTTCTCTCCCTCTTGTCTATTGTTCCGCTCATCTACCCTCCTGATCCTTCTATCATCCCACCATTCCACATCACTCCATCCCGGTCCTTCCATTACCCCATTTACCCTAATCATTCGCTTGTTCCACTTTTCTGATGTCTTGATTATCCACCACCCCATGACACTTTATGTCCTATCCTTTCATGTTTCCCAAAGTGCATTAAATTACACTTTTTGGAAATGACCACCACTCGTATAAGTGTTAATATCATTATTAATGATGGGTTTCTCGAGACAACTTTCTATAGATATTAATACCAATTAACATTTAAAATATTTGAATTAAGAACCCTGAAACGTGTTAAAATAAATAAGTCTATTTCTTTATTACCAATTTGAAAAAAATGTTCATTAAGTCCACCACCTTGGTTAAGTATGACAACTTGATGAAAACAATAGTTCTACAGATATACTATCAATATTTTGGGAGGAGAAGACCAAAGATTTCAATGGTCATAGGTCTACAAGTACTATTCTACATTACCACCCCCAGAAAAGAATTCAAACAGGATTTGGACATCAGGAATTGCATCGACATGTTGTATTCCAAAATTTTATGATTTCAAGAAATTCATTTCATGGTGTATTGACGTGTTTGATAAGGAACGAGAAATTATTCAGTTACAGGGAGAATTTCCCATCTCTTTATCTCCCTCAACTTTTAAAATTATGTTTAGGCTCCCTGAGCCGACAATGATTTTTAAGAGCATCGAAGTTGAGGAATTCTTGAAGATGAAGAAAGGAAGACTCGAAATTCTGCAAGACTACCTTGAAGACCCTACAATTTTTCCTGAAGACCTCTCAAATATTCAAGTATGTTCCATGTTAGGTACCATATGTATTATAATAAGTATAAAACATAAATATTGCAACAAATACCAGTAGAGCAACAAAATGTAGAGAAACACAACACCAAAAATACCTTTATTGATAGGAAACAATGTTCACTTGCCTCTTCGAGGGGGAAATATCTAGCAGAGCAATGCTCAATTACAACAATTCTCAAGACAAGGATTTATCATGCCTCCTACTCTTATTAATACTAATTCTATCTTCTAAAGAACATTGTAGAGGAATGTCTTTCTAGAAGTAGAAGATTCTATTAAGTATTCTTACATTAGACTTGTTCACATTATAAAATAGGACTTATTAACTAATGTCGTCCTCTATTACATGGAAAATATATTATTCTACCTACGTGAGCAGTTAGGGAGGTTAGGTCCCTAACATTCCCTCTCCCTTGAAGAACAACTTTGTCCTCAAGGATTGAGATGAGGAAATTGTTGCATAATGGTGGCCAACTCCTAGGTGGCATATTCTGGAGTTGTGTCTTTCCACTGAAATTACACTTCCTTGATGGTGCAGTGACAAAGATGACAATCACATTGGTACAGGACTGGTTGGGGATGGAACCAAATGGAACCTTATTGATCCAAGTCAGGGAGATTGGATTGAGTTTGATACTTAGTTCCAATCACTTTCTTTGAGAATGAGTCACGAAAAATATGATAGAGGTTAGAATGAGTGGGAAAATCTAATTGGTAGGCCATGGGCCCTAGTTTCTTGAGAACTGTATAAGGACCATAAAATTTTCGAGCAAGTTTCTGATAGTGTTTAGATTTGAGTGAAGTATTGTTCTAAGGTTATAGATGAATGAACACATGGTCCCCTTTATCAAATTGACGTTTGGAATGACCCTGATCTACTTGTTTCTTCATGTGATTTTGAGCCATGACCAAATTTTGTTTGAGGGTAGGGAGAATGGTTGCTCAGACTGTAAGATTGTTGTAAACCTCCTTAACCTTAGAGACACCTAGCATGTATGAGAAAATTGATGATATATTTTTCCCATAGAATCCTTCAAAAGGAGTCATGTGTGTAGTAGTATGGTAAGATGTGTTGTACCACCAATCAAGTAGGGGTAACCACTGAGCCCACTAATTTTATCTGTCATATGAAAAACACCGCAAATATGTTTCCAAACACTTATTGAAAACTTCATTTTTCCCATAATTCTGGGGATGATAGGCAGTGTTGAGATGCAATTGGTTTCCCTAGAGCCTAAAACATTCTTGCCAAAAATTGTTGGTGAAAGTGGGATATCAGTCAGAGACAATAGAATGAGGTGTTTCATGAAGTTTCAATATATTATCCATAAAAATTTGAGCCACTGTGGATGCAGTGAATGGGTTTTGAAGAGTGAAAAAATGAGTATATTTGGAAAGACAATCGAATACCACCATGATGACTGACTTATTTCCTGATTTAGGTAATCCAACAATGAAATCCATAGAAATGTCACTCCAAATAGAGAGGGGAATAAGAAGTGGTTGGAGTGTGTCCATAGCTTTGATTGTTTCTACCTTATTGTGTTGACAGGTATCACATTTATCCACAAATGTGTGAACATTTTGTTTCATACCATCCCATTAAAAAGAATGTTTGAACCATTCATAGGTTTTGGTAAACCATGAATTCCTAGTTGTGAGTGAAGCATGAAGCTCAGAAAGAACCGCAGATTTAAGTTGCAATTGTTTTCTTAAATACACATGTCCTTTGTAGAAAATATATTTGTTGTGCCAAGAGTACCTTAGAGAATATTGAGAATGTTGTTGCAACTATTAGATCAGGAAATAAATTTTGGGTTCTTGCAACCAATCTTGGCGAATATTTTGGAGCCAATATAGTACAATGAAGGAGAAGGAAAAGAGGGACCCTTCTTTTTCATATTTCTTGGAAAGAGTGTCAACAACCACATTTTTTTACCCTTCTTATCAATGATCTCATAATCATATCCAAATGGCTTGGTCAATGATTTTTGTTTCTCCATGGATGAAAGTTTTTTTAGAAAATTATTGAGGCTCTAATGATCAATTTCAATTTGGAAGTGTTGGCCCAATATATAAGGATGTCATAGATCCAATGTGCCAAAATAGAAAACATTTCTTGTTCATAGATTGATTGGCCCAAATTTCGCTCTAAAAGTTGTTTTCTAGTGAAAGACAAAGGCTACCATCTTGCATGAGGAATGCCCCAATTCCTTTCCCTGAAGAATCACATTCCAGGACAATTCATTGGTGAAGTTTGGAAGTTTCAGGACAATATTCGTGCACATAACCTCTTTCAAGGTGTGGAAGGATTGATCAGTTGGTGGAGTCTAATTGAAAGAATTGTTTTTAAGAAGAGCATTGAGAGGTGCTGCAATTTTTCCATAATTCTAAACAAACTTGTGATAATATTTCGTTAAACCCATAAAACTACTCAAGCTATTAAGATTTTTAGGGCGAGGCCAATCCTTCATAGCTTCAATTTTCTTAAGATCCACCCATACACCATCCTTGCCGACAATATGACCTAGCCACTCTACTTCCAAGGCTCCAAAGGCATGTTTAGACTATTTGAGGAAAATTTTGTGCTAAGAGAGTAGATGGAGAACTTGATCCACATGGGTGAGATGGGATTTCCAAGTTTTACTATGGATGATAATATCATTAAAGAAAACTAAGACAAAATGATTGAGGAAAGGACAAATTACATGATTCATGAGACTTTGGAAAGTGGAGGGATCATTACATAGGTAAAAGGGAATGACCAAGAACTCATAGTGAACCTCATCATTTATAAATGCAGTCTTGGAAATATCTTCCTCTTTCATATGTATCTAGTGGTATCCAGAATGGAAATCAAGTTTAGTAAAGTATTGATCACCGTTGAATTCATCCAACATGTCATCAATGAAAGGAATGGGGAATTTGTCTTTGATGGGTGAGTTTGTTGAGGGTGAAAAAGTCTAGACACATGCACCAAGTTCCTTTTTTCTTAAGTATCATGACCATGGGAGAAGAATAGGGTTTGGTACTTAGAAAGATAACACCTGCTCCAATAAATTCTTGAACAATTTTCTCAATTTCATTCTTCTGGGCTAGGGGATGGAAATAAGGGATAAAATTGGGAGGAAGGCTTCCTAAGACTAGAGGAATGGGATGATCATGAACACCAAAGGAAGGGGGAATTCCAAGGGGAGTGTTAAAAATGGCTTGGTGTTGGGATGGGATAGATTGGAGGTCAGGATGCATAGAGGGTGTTTAAACTACTTGAATGGAATGGAGTTGGGAAATAATTCATGAATGACCTTTTTTGAGGAGATTTTCCATTCAGTGGGAACTAATGATCTGAGGGGAGCCTGTTGTGATTCCTTGTAACTTATACTTTTTTCTACCTCAAAAACTCCTCTAAATCCACCCACTATGGCAACCTCCTTTACCCCATGAAGAACCTAGTCAAAATGTGTATCTTGAGGTCCCACATTTTCAAACATAAAGAGGGTGGTTGGTGTAGGAAATAAGAAGACATGGACACAAAGCTACATAGTTTTCTTTTGATTGCTCGTCCATAACATATGCTCACCCTAAAAAATGGGTCCTTTGTACCTCCCTACCTAAAAAATCAAATGCAAAAATGACGCAAGGAGGTTAGGACCCCTTACATGTCTTTGTCGATGCTTGAATAAACTAATTGATGTAAGGATAGGTCACATTGGAAGGCAACATGATACAATAGAATGTGTTCATTCATGTCCCCATAGTTACAAATTAGGTGGCATGGCAAGCCCCACATTCGTTATAATTGGCCTAGTAACCATGTATGACAGCTTAGACGCTTTGTTTTACAAAATATATGTGTCATTGAGATCACCATTTGTCATTATACACAATGGTATGATCCATTCATTTTTGCACTCACCTTTCTTGGGACCCCTTGTCTCATCTCCCATTTCATAGGTATTTTTTCTCACTATCATTTTGGTTTGTAGTTCCAATTCCCCTATCATATTCTTTTCTATCAGGTATTTTTCACTTCGACTATTTGGTTTTATGTGTGCAGGTACTTATTAACACAATCACTTCACCTTACTTCATATCACGACCACTCCATGTCCCCTTCAGGTATATACTTCTTCAAACTTTCATATATTCACTCCCTTTGAGCCAATTTCATTTACCAATATCATTCCCCTACATTTTCCTCTAGGATTACATTTCCCAATATCACAACACCTTCTCCCAATTCTACTTACACCTAGTTGTTATTTTTTAGTAGTTTTCCACCTACATGGGTTGTCTCAACTTTTGGATCCCTTGGAAAATTGAAACCCATGTTGTTGTGTCTCAAACAATGGGAGTCTAGTTAATTTTCACTTTTGAGATGAACCTCACACTTCTCCTCATCTTATTGCTATCCCAAACACCTGCAGAGTCCTAAATTTTCACAAGTTTTTGGTTGGTTTTTTTTAATGGAAATATGCATATTCATTATCCCCTCATTTTCCCCAAGATAAATTGACCATATTCATTCCAACTCATAATTTTACCACCCCCACATAGACTCAACCTTGGGCCCCCCTCCCCCCATTTTTTCTCACTAGGTTGAGCCATTTGATCATTGGGGCACCCGTCTCTGTGTTTGCACATTCAACCCACTTATTCTTTCATTCATTTAGCAATTGTAAAAATAACTTTTATTTACAAACAAGAAATTAGACTTAGGCCATCACACCCAATGGTGCCATTGTTTACCCGACGGTAGCTCTAATCGCCCTCAGTCATAGTAGTTATATTGAGTCACCCCTATTTGCATACATCCCTATTATTGACAACACTTTGAGTATCTTAGTACCATCTACTATGATCCTATATTTTTTACCCATAACTACCATCTCTTTTTTTCCTCATCACACTCAATTACATTTTGATAATACAAATGCCCCCCATATATGATTGTTCCCCTGACTTCAGATCACTTTTTGTCAAGTTCATGCTTTGAATGCCACCATTATCAGTTGTCAATTATGCTCCAACCAAGGGAATTATTGAGTCCCATTTGCCATTGATCTCATCTATATTTATCAGTCACACGTGATTCTTACAAATTCATTTCCTAGTGCATAAGTTAGTTGATTTCAAGGGGAACTTCACCCTTTGTATGGCTCCATTATTGTCGACATCAACACAAGTTTCCAGGAATGTTGCAGTATCTCAGTTCCCATTACAATACAAATGGTGAGATCTTGATTGGACATAAAGAGTCATCATTTATCTCTTCTTCCATTGACCGCCCTGATGTTTGACATCAACACATATCCACAGTAGAATGGATCTTTCTTTGCAACAATTTCATTTTCCAATTATAGTAGAATACCCTTGGGATTGGTAGGACATCAATGTCATCAATCATGAAAAAATATTCCAAGAAATCATTTCAATTTATAGAGAACATTCTCCTCAAGAATAATTCTTTATTGTTACCAATTCCCTTGAAGGCATTGCAAATTTCTACTTCAGAAATTTTCAAGTTACAACATCATCAAGTCCTCCATACTTCAGATGATCATATAAAAACAATTAAATTTTTGCATACCATTGTAATCATTTATGTTTATGGCATGATCATGGGGCATTCCCTCCTTTTTTGTACAAAGAAACTTCATTTCCTGGTAGTATTGTGTGCTTCCAGGTGGACCTCTCCTTTTTTCTCCATGGGCCATCAAAGTTCTCTCGAACCTTTTTTCTCTCCCTACATAAACAATCAATGCACAAAGAAAAAGAAAAGATGATGTATTTTGATTATACATCTAATCCTAAACTCACACATAAGAGGGAACCTTTTATCACTAAAAAATAACTCATAGAGATAAACATGTGATTACTAGAAGGGTCATCAATAAAACACATCAAAGTGCATACTCATGGCATTAATACACAATCCTCGGTAGAGTAGAAAACTATGAAATGTGGGTTATTTAATTTATATAAAAAAATCACCAATGTGTATTTTGCATGATCTTCATGCATCCATGCTATTGTTCCTTTGAAATTCATGAATATTGAACAAAAGTGAGGTTTCAACCACATTTAGTTCATTAAAGAAAAAAATCCCATCATGAGTACTCTATGGTTGAGGTACCAATAGGCCTCAAGATCACTATCATTCAAGACTAGTACTCTAGGTGGTTTCATGTCCACTTAGGCATGGGAAGCCACACACAAGTGGCACTTCCTTTCCCACTGAGAACCAATATATATTGAGCTTGATCTAAGGCCTGTAAAAGGAAGCCACTAGAATGCATGAAAATAAGAGAATCAAAAGCTTTTTTATGTTGTTTGAGTGAGTTTGGAGAAGCCTCTTTTCCCAATATCTCATTCTTACTTTCATAATCACCAAGGTTTGTGTATTGAACCTCTCCCCATTGGAGATATTTGTACACTTTTTTGTCCAATCAGTGAGAGAAAAAGTTTCTAAGGGACACTCCCAAGGAGGAGGAGGAGAGACCACTTGTTGTCCCTATCCTCTACAATGTTATCAACTTGGTCGTATCATTGGTATACAATTATTCCATGTTTATTTCTATGTTTTTCCCATACTTGTTATCTTTGTTCCTTCTTTTGCTTATTTCTTTTGCAAGGATGTTTTGTGAATTTGATTTCATTATAACAAACTAACTGTGATGTCATATCTACCTAGATAATAGTAAATTGTCCCTTTTTTCTCACCCAAGTGATGAAAAGGAAAAAACACATCACATTAACGATAGACCTATCATTCTAATATAGTTAGGAGAGTAATCAATATGAGTCAAGTATGCATCAAAATACAAATACCATTTTTTCAAGAATAATGCCTAAGGGCCCCATTTCCCAATTATTTGAGGGATTTTGTTTGTGTCTCTCATACTATTTAAGGACCAGAAAATACATCCTTTTACTAGAACCATGCTTCATGGTAAGTATCCTAGAAGCATGCCAAAATTATCCTGCATTCAATTTTTGAGAGAGGATTCTCCCATTATACAACTAGATAACCTTCAAACAAGTGAATATTTTTCAAAATTTATAATTTCATTTAACCTTACACTATCCCCTAGTAGCATGTTGATTACCTCAACTTTTTTCTTGATGCATTTCCTCTTTAGTTAATAGGTCCTCCTAGTCCTATTCTTCCATCTACATATCCTTGGTGATCTTGAGAGTTGTCTTCAATAGATATCGATCCAAAACCTACTACCAACATATCATAGGGAATTTGACCTTTAGAGGGAGTACCAATGGGATTGATACTAGGTGGTGACATTAAAGTGTCTTCCTTCACAAATGGTTTAAGACGATCATCCTTATTTGGGTGGCATCCCATTACAACCATGTGAGGGCTTTCCTCATGATTGAAAATGAAAATTCTCAACGAAATATTTCTATTTGTTTACTTTCTTTCATACTTATCGTATGCTCCAAATATACAATCTCAATGAAACCAAATTTCTAAAAGTAGCTTCCCAATGTAAATTGTAAATTTATCTTTCCATGCCTGAGTTGGTTTTGTTTTATTCAACTCCATTTCATGACCAATTTTCCCATTAATTGGTCATGAAATGGAGTTGAATAAAAATAAATAAAAAAATAATCTTGTTGGTGAACTCCTTTGATTATGTGGTAGATATAAAACATAAATTTAATCTCATGCAAAGGATCCCTATGGACCAATAATGGCTTCTATTTGTAGGTAAAATACTTGATGACCATTATTAGTTATCTAAATATAGCATCGAAAAAAAATTGAATCTCACTTTGGTAGTACACATGTGTGGAGGAGAAATTAGTAATGGAGTGCCTTCATCCTCAAAAATTGTTTCTTTTAAGGATATGGGTAGAAACAAATCCTCTACTTTAGCCACCCTGAACACTCCTCTCTCTAATGCATATATCATGGAGAAATTTGCAGAGGTGCAAAATTTGGAGGCCTCTAAGCCAAAGGTTACAAACCTACTTTCATTTTATAAATCATCTTCAATAATTTGTAGATTAAATATTGGTCTCTTACATCAGACTTGTACCAATGGATATGTTCAACTTGGAAAAAACAGACAAAACATTATAAGGTATATCTATGATGCAAGAGTTTCTTCGTCATTTAGTGTTCAAACCTTGTTGATGATCAAAACGTTTTTTAGGGTCTTTGGTTCTAGGGAAGAGTTGTTATTTTGTTACCCAACAAGATAAAGGAATCTTTTTAATGGAACATAAATTAAATATACATCAAATATGTAACATTAAATTTGTAAGTTTACTATGCACATGAAAAATGTAATTTCCATTTTTTCTTTAGAAAAAGCAAATTCCTACAAATCAATGTTAAATTCCCATCCAAAAACATTTTTAAGCTTGTGCAGAGGAACTTGCCACTTGAACATTCAAGCCATGATTTCAAAGGGGTGTATATGTTTCACCAACGTTTTATTGGTCAATCTCAATTAATATCTTCACCATTTTAGACACCAAGTTCACTTATGCATTAACAAAAAAATCACAAGTTGTAGTTGTTAAAGTAAATATTATCTTATAATGGCCAATAAGATATTATACTTAGGCATTAATAAAGTAACTTGACTTTAGATTATTTTATGTTTTATTTCACATTATTGTCTTTCTCATCCTATCCCACATTCATAAAGTAGATTGACTCAATATACCTATAACCCTATATAAGAGTTTTTTCTTTCTCATTATATATACAATATGGAGAAATATTTTGTGTTATCTTGGTTTCTTTATGTGCTCAATTTCCATGATATAGGATTAGAGCCCAATGTTCTAGAATTTGTATCAAGAGTCTTGGGTCTTTGAAAGAAAATATTTCCACTCATGCGACTTAACTATTTTTGAAGCCATATCAAGAGTCTCAAGCCTTTGAAATATAAGGTTTCCATGGTTGCGACGCCAATAATTTTATTTTTTTTTATCAAGAATGTAGTATTCCAAATATAAAATAGTATGCAGAACATATATATTTTAGCTAGAAATGGCAGAAAAACAATGATATGACCAGAACAATATCTGAATAATACCAGAATAACACCAGATAGATCACCTTTATTAATTATAACAATGTTCACTTTCCTCTTCGAGGGGGAAACCTCCAGTAGAGCAGAGATCTATTACAATAATATTCAAGAAAAGATTTCTCATGCCCTCTACTTCTATTTATGCTAAATCTGTCTATCAAAAAGAACAATCTAGAGGAAGATCCTTCTAGAAGTGAAAGATTCTATTAG
>CBVK0101730958.1:0-10937 GCA_900067695.1 Picea abies | reverse complement strand
ACTCCCTAAAATTGAAAAGATCGTCGAGTGACCTTATTCCTTCACACTCGTAAAACTAGTCCAGAAGAATATTCCTGACGGAGTCCATAGTTAAGCCTTTTTCAGACTCCTTAAAAATGAAAAAATACCCTAGTGATCTTGTCCTTGTCACACTCGTTAAAATGGTTTTGAATTGACATCTAATCGGTGCTAGTTTATCCCTTTTTCGAACCGACTAGACTATTGTCAAAAAAGGTACCCCAGCGGAGTCTCCTTTTATGCTTTTTCAGACTCTCTAAATATGAAAAACCACCGAGCTTAACTTCTCTGGGCTTGTTAAAATTACATCGAAGGAAGTTACCATTGTGTGTTCTATCAACCGCATTTGCATACCTTAGCCATCAGCCTTGTAACAGTTTTCTTCTATGTCTTAACACCTTTGGCCACTGGAGGATTTTTCCCGAGTATCATTTCCCCAGAACATCAGTCTCATCCTTGTCTCTTGAGCTTGTATGTTTGCAGTACTCATTCCTCCATTGTAACATAATATTCCTTTATTCTTTTTCAAAAATCATCAAAAAGAACAAAAAAAATCAAATATACCCCAAAAAGAGGATGGGAAAAGTATTTTCTTTATTGGCAGCATAATGAGTCACCCTTGGATGAAGCACATCTGTCTGTTTGATCATCAGACTATGGGATGTAGTACGACCTTAGGAAGCTTTTTCTCACTATATAGAGTTGTGTCCTCCACCGTTTGGTTACTCTTCCAAACATATGGAGAGTTTGTGTTGCCTCCTGCTTCGTAGACTTATGATTAACCGATATGCTGCCTGAGTCTTATCACTTGTCATGCTATTATCCAAGGGAAGTTTGTCACTAAGCCTGAGTCAACCCCTCTACAATATGTCTCTTGTCCGCATACCCGACCATCCTGAACGTCCAATCAAGTCTTTGTTCGAAATCACTGAAGCCTTCAGTCCGATCATCAAGATTATCAAGTCCATAATGGACTAGCCATCGAAGACCTCTGGGTAGTGCAGTCCTACACTCACATTACACTCCTACCCGAGTTTTAGAATATTTTTAAGTTGTTGCTCGAGCTCTGAAGTACAGCCATCAAGCCGAATCGGCTTCTGGGAGATGGATACTCTATATGTATATCTTTCAGATTTTGAGATGTAGCTTCGCTGTGTATTATTCGCGGCTACTCTTTATATTTATTTGACATGGATCTATAGTGTATTTGATTGGTATCCATGGTTCTATTTTATCCCGAGCATGGGTATGCCCGCCTCGGTGAGACATTTGTTATTTTGCAGACGACACATCCTGATTCCTGATTCTTGGGCTCACTCATTCAGCATATCTGTAGTGTACCTTTTTTCTTACCAAGGATTTTAGCGCACTATGTAACAATCTATATACACTTGCATTGGATTTACATAACACATACAGACCATTATATATATTCCACATGCATTTAACAGTAATTAAACACGTTTAAGTCTCAGAGTAAAAACATATAATTTTGTTGCTACGATTAAACAATCCATAACATTCCATGATGATTCATATACACAGCGGAATCATGATAATATATACAGCACAATCATGTGGAATGTAATAAGAACTTAATTAGATACTTATCTTGTAGCAGTGGAGAAATCTACCAACCAAATGCAAGCCTTCCACGAACCTCCCATCCGTAGACTGCACTTCTCCTCAACTCAACAGTGGGTCACCCCCGAGCTAGGACTGAGCTCCACCCCAGGGCAAGGAATCTTAGGCTAGGCTGAGGTTACAGGGAAAAAAACACTGAAATATCTGGAAGGATTCTTCCCAAAGATGCCATCTTACGCCCACTACTGCCAGACTCTCATTCCCCACATGCCTGTTCTACCCGAGAGTATACACCTTCACACGCACAATCCATCGATGCTAACCTCCCTCTCTGGGTCTCGACAATAGGCTGGATCAGGAAGTCTCAGAGCCCGTAGTTGGTGTTGGGAACTCTCTAGAAGAAACCACTTCCCAGCAAACTCATTCACCTGGAAAGAGAAGCTTATAGGCCAGCAAGCCTCACGCAGTCCAGAACTACATGCCACAACCAACACAGGGAAAGCAAACCCAGGCTTCCCAAAAATTGGTTCAGTAGTCACAGGATGTTCTCATGGTCAAGACTTCAGAACAGGGTTCCACGCACAAGCTCGCTCAACTTTTCCTAGGCAAACATAGACTCTTTCCCGAAATTGACATGGACATTTCGTTCAAGGAATGCACACACTGGTTTTCTTTCACAGACAGACTCCATGGCTCTGAACAAGGGTAAACACACATTCTTCAACACCCAACATGGGCTTCCTCTCTGTAACATACATACACGAGGTCTCTTGCAGACTAGCTCCTCCCGCTCCTACTCAGGGCAGTCAGGTCGAATGGAATGCGAGAGCCCTTCCCAAGTTGTTCCTTTCTCTTTTATTTGCATGCGTCAGGGTGGACATTTGTCACCCTGGGAACTGCATGTGTTCCATCCGCCTTCCTCCCTATACACGCCTTTCCCTTTTGCTAGGAACTTAGGATAAAATAATATTCACATGGCTTTTTAGGAAATAATATTAAAATATTATTCCAGGCCTAAGCCCCTAGGCTCAACAATCAGCCCCTTTCCCACCTTCCAGCCCCTAGTTTCTTGCCCACTCTATGGATGCTCAGTCCCCGTTCACTCATTCATCTTGGTCGGTCTGCACCTGGCGGAGTTTATATTTTATTGATTATTTTTCATACATACAAGTACAACAACAGGCTCCTGGCCTTCAAACACTTAGGCTTCCTGGCTTAACAAACACATAAGCCTTCTAGCTTATACAAAACTTGGCTCACCAGCCTATAGAACACATTTACAATTCATTATATATATCATGATCTATAACAGGGATCGGCCTTGGGGACACTATAATCCCCCTCCCCTTATTTTTGCACTGTCCTCAGTGCAACTTTACATCGCATCTGCAAGTTCTTCAAAATTTTCAAAAAGGTGCGGGTACTCTGCCCGAATAACATCTGCATGCTCCCATGTTGCGTCCTCAGGATCGTACCAGATCCACTGGACCTTTACAAGCTCTATAGCTCGATTCCAGAGATGTTTGCTTTTCCTGTCCAATATGCGTACAGGATGTACTTGCAGGACACCTTTTGGTTCCACCTAAATCACAATCCAACCGATAACATGACTAGCATCAGGTACATATTTCTTAAGCAGTGAAACATGAAACACATTATGTATATTCATAGATGCAGGTAATGAAAAGATGTATGCAACTGGCCCAATCCTTTCCAGTATCTCAAATGGCCCACAAAATCTTGCTGCCAACTTGGCGCAACTTCCCAGCTTCAGGTAACTCCTATTAGTTTTCACTTCCAGGAAAACATGGTCACCCACTTTGAATTCTGTATGGGTTCTGTTACTATTAGTGTAACTTTTCTGCTTGTCCTGAGCAACTTTCAGATTCTATTTGATTTTTATCATTTGATCTTCCATCTCTTTGAGTAGTTCAGGTCCAACTACTACTCTGTCACCTGGATTGTCCCAGCTCACTGGAGTATTGCACTTTCTTCCATAAAGTGCTTCGAATGGGATCATCTTCAGAGATGTATGATACCCATTATTGTAGGCAAATTCTACCAAATGTAGGTAGTCTTCCCACCTTGATAGTTTATCCATCACATACATTCTTAGCATGTCTTTTATTACTCTATTTAGTCTCTCTGTCTGTCCATTAGACTCAGGATGATACATTGTACTAAAGTTCAGATTCGTTCTGAATCCTTTGAACAGTCCTTTCCAGAAATTCGAAGTGAATTTCAGGTCCCTATCAGACACAATTGTCTTAGGAATTCCATGCAAGCATGCAACTTCTTTTAAAAAGATATCAGCAACCTCTATTGCTCTGTGGGTGGTTTTCAGTGGAATAAAATGGGTAGCTTTAGTAATCGTTTCCACCACCACCATGATTGAATCATGCTGCTTGCTTTTTCTGGGCAATCCTGTGATAAAATCCATGGTTACCACGTCCCATTTCCACTCAGGAATAGGTAAAGGATGCAACGACCCTGCTGGGTGTCTATGCTTAGCCTTAACCTTTTGGCACTCCATACATATGGCGATGTATTTAGCAATTTCTTTCTTCAAACCTGGCCAAAAATAATGTCTTTTGACTGCTGCCACAGTCTTTTGATATCCAGGATGTCCAGCATAAGTCACATTATGCATCTCTTTTAGAATTGCTAGCTTCAATTCTCGGACATTGGGTACATATAATCTGTTCTTATGCAGAAGTAAACCATCAGTTCCCAAGGTGTAACTTTCCTTAGTCTGTGGTCTCTCATGCTACTGTAGCTTTGCTACAAGATTTTTGTACTGCAGATCAACATTTGCGTCTTCTAAAATTATGTCTTTCATCTCAGTCTGGTACATGCTAATGGCTGTAGCATGTAATTCATGCACTTTTTTGCTGAGTGCATCAACCACCTTATTTTATTTCCCTTTTATATGATTGATATCAAAGTCATATTCGCACAGAAACTCCAACCATCTGATTTTCCTGGCATTTAAGGTCGACTGATGGAATAGATACTTCAGACCGTTATGGTATGTTCTCAACTCGAATCTCTTTCCCATGAGGTAATGTCTCCATTTCCTCAAGGCATGGATGATTGCGGCCAGCTCTAAATCGTGAGTGGAATAATTCTTCTCATGTTCCTTCAACTTTTGGGATTCATAGCAGACTACAAATCCTTCTTGGCTGAGAACTCCTCCCAGCCCTTCCTTACACGCATCGGTGAAAACTATGTAATCCTTGTTTGGATCCACAATCTTCAGGATTGGAGCACTAGTTAGTAGCTACTTCAATTGTTGGAAGCTTCTCTCACATTCTTCAATCCACTGGAACTTATTTCCCTTCCTTTGCAAGGAAGTGATAGAATGGGCTATCCTCGAGAATCTAGCTATAAACCTCCTATAGTAGCCTGCCAGACCCATAAAAAATATAACTTCTGTCATATTCCTTGGCGCGGTCCATTCTCGAATGGCCTATACCTTCTCAGGATCCACAACGACCCCCTCCTCAGATATAATGTGGCCCAAGTAATGGATCTGCTTTTGGTAAAATGAGCACTTGCTCAGTTTTGCGAACAACTGGTGTTCTCTCAACACCTGCAACACCATTCTAAGGTGTTGTTCATTTTCTTCCTCTGTCTTGGAATACACCAAGATATCATCTAAGAAGACTATGAAAAACTGGTCCAAATAATTTATGAACACTCCATTCATTAAGCACATGAAGACAGCAGGCGCGTTGGACAGTCCAAACGGCACCACTGTAAATTCATAGTGACCGTACCTTGTTCTAAAGGAGGTCTTGCTGATGTCTTCTTATTTTAACCTCACTTGATGATATCCAGATCGAAGATCTATTTTCGAAATACTTTCACATCCTTCAACTGATCAAAAAGATCATCAATCCTTGGCAGAGGATATTTTTTCTTGACAGTGACTTTATTCAACTACCGAAAGTCAATGCACAGTCTCATCGTCCCATCTTTCTTCTTCACGAATAGGACTAGGGATCCCCACGGTGATACACTGGGATGAATGTAACCTTTCTTTAGTAGTTGTTCGAGCTGCAGTTGCAACTCTTTCAGCTCTGGTGTGCTCATTCTATAAGGAGCCTTTGAAATTGGAGCTGCTCCAGGCATCAACTTTATAGAAAAATCGATGTCCCTCTTCGGAGGTAGTCCAGGCACCTCCTGAAATACATCCTTGAACTCCTTGAGTACTTCATGGTCTTCCAAATTCGATACTACATCTTGGGATGCTTCTTCCACCCGAGCTGCAAATAATTGACAGCCTTTCCGGTAACATTTCTTCAGCTGCATGGCTGAGATTTCCCTCACAGCCATGGCTCTAGGAATTCCTTGGACTGTTACCTGATTTCCATCTTTGTTTAGGCATGTGAACCTCTTGTTACAGAAATCCAGAAGGGCATGGTGCTGGTCCAACCAGTCCATCCCAATTAAGAAATCATATGATCCTAAAGGCAGAATGTTCAATTCAACCTTAGTGTTCATTCCTTTCATGTCCACTGAACATGACTTAACCAATTCAATGACCTTCCTCTTGGTCCCTGTGGCCAACTACACTAACCAATACCTCTCATGTTTGCTCCTCGTTAGATGCAAACTTTCCACCACTCTAGGATCTACATAAATATGGCTAGCCCCTGAATCAATTAAAATAACAAGGGGTGGGTTGTTAACCATACCTTCCACTTCAATCATGTGTGATTGAAATTATGCTTGCTTGTTGTCCAGGGCTACGTAGATCCTCGACATTCTACTACCTAAATCCCCCATTGTTTCATCTTGCTGAACAATATGTACAGTTCTTGCATTACCATTTTTATGGGGACAATCTCTGTACTTGTGGTTTCCTTGATAGCCCAACACTGAATGGGTGCCTATCTCTATCTTTGTGGTCTCTCTTCAGTCATTCTCGGCTCTCTAAACGATGGTTGTCCCTAAAGACTGTTTCTGAAAAAGGAAGGCTTGTCTCCCTTCTGCCTCTGTTCTTTCTTAATCTTCTTCTAGTTATCCCAAGCCTTCCAAAAAGTAGGCTTTTCTCTTTTCGTATATGCATTTCGCTCTTCTTATTATTTCTTCCATAGTCTTAGGATCATCATATTGAATCTTGTCACCAATAGAAGGTGGCAGTCCACTCAAATACCTCTGAATTTTAACAGCTTCGTCCTTGATGAATGGAACATACTTCAGTAGTTCCAAAAAATTTCGTTCATACTCATCAATGGTCATACTGCCCAACTTGAGTTCAAAGAAATCCTTCATCTTTCTGTCATAGTATCTTTTAGTCAGGTATTTCTTCTTGAAATACCTCTTAAATTCCTTCCAAGTGACCTCTTTCTCTCTGATGTGTTGCACCTGTACAAACTGATCCCACCACATGGATGCTTTTCCTTTCAATTGGTACATTGCAATTCTTCCTTCTGCATGGGCGGAATAATTCTGCAATTGGAATTATTTCTTCATGCCAAGAAACCAGGTCTCGGCATCTTCCTCCTTCTTATGTTCTCCATCGAATGTTGGAGGCTTAATATTGTTCATCTCTCCTTTCAATTCCTCCCTTCCAGATTTCCGATGTTTTCTGGTAGGGGACGGGCTTGAACTACTGTGTGTCTTACTGTCAGAATGTCTTTGGGAGCAACTAAGATGTCATCTACCACTCCTCGACCTACTTCTTCTTCCATGGGTTCTGCGACTCCCCGTCGTACTTGAGTCTCTTCCTTTCTCGAGTTTCTTCTCTATTCTTTCCAGACTTTCATGAGCTTTCGGCTATCATCTCTGTGAGCTTTGGCCTCTCTTTGCAATCCTTCAAGGATTTTCATTATGTGTTCTTCCTTATCTTTTTCTTTTCCATGCTCATTGGAGTTCAATCCTTTGACTCCCAGGTTAACATCCTTTCCTTCCCGTTCATCTTCTATTTCAGTGGTAAACTGCACTTTTCCCCACTCCATACTCGGCGTTGATTAACTGGGGTTCTAGCCTTCGTTGAACTCTGCACACACACTCTGTGCAATTAAATTTGAAATTTGTCAGGCCATTAAACCTTTGCAAACAATCCACAATATTTATAAGCCAGTTCAGACAAAATAAAAAGACATTTCGTTTTAAATAAGTTTCTTGAACTGGAAGTATCATGTATCTCTCCCATTTCTTTGCGTTTGAGGCAATTTCCCAAACAGTTCTGGCACCCATTAGTCTTCTGCAATATAATGCGCAGACGAATCGAATTTTTCAAGCCTTCATCTCTTGACAATTCTCATATTTCATAACCATTGATGTTTAATAAAGTGTTTCAATTTAACGAATTGTCTAAGATCTGTTCAGCTCTGTGTTTTTCAGGTGTCCGAAACTTCCATTTTCGATATTTTGGGACTTTCAATACCTTGATTTTCGGTACCCAGGACTTTGGGTTTTCGGAACTTCCATATTCTTGGCATTTTGGGACTTCAAGTTTCGGGGTTTCGGCCCACAAGACTTTCAGACCCACTTTGTTCTCAAAACCCCGACTTCCGAAATTTCGACTCACTATACCCTACGGGTCCACAACACAATTGTCACCCACTACCATGGTGGAATGTGGCAAGTTCATGCGTCTACGTGGCACAACTCCCAATTGAAGCTTCGAGTGTCGGGGTTTCGTGATCCCTCACGACGTGAGTTCCTGTCCTCACGAACTCTCGAT
This sequence comes from Picea abies, assembly GCA_900067695.1. Taxonomy (NCBI): domain Eukaryota; kingdom Viridiplantae; phylum Streptophyta; class Pinopsida; order Pinales; family Pinaceae; genus Picea; species Picea abies. The sequence goes on along the minus strand of CBVK0101730958.1, from coordinate 2,638 downwards.
TCCCGATTTGTCGACGCACCTTTTTCCTTAGCCCCTCGGCTATGCCGAGGTCCATGTGACTACCTCTCATAAGACCACCATATTTTACTCTTATCGGGGTTTCAGACTTCCCAATGTCCAAATGCACATGTCCTCAGGATTCATGATTCTCCGAATCCCGACGCGTCCCTCACACGTTAGCCCTCCTGGCTTACCTCCTCGTCCACGTGACCTCTACCTCATGACCGTAGTCAAACCTCTTGTTGGGGTTTCGGGGTTCGGAGTTTCACAATGCATGGACTTCTTGTCCCTGCGATTTCCAATATCCCAATGACCCAATACCAATAGATGACTCCCTTGTCGGGATTTTTCCCGATGACTCCGATATCGCGATTTTCGATTTTTTCGGAATGGAAAATCTCACGACACGTGTCCTCCGTATTTCGGACGGTCTAGATATATTTCGGGCTTTCACCTTCAATCACTAAGTTTTTAACCCTCAGACACCTCCCAACAGATCCAACGGTTGTCGGGTTTTTTCGGCTGAGATCTGACGGCTCAAACGATTTTCTAAATAATTCAGGATTTTGCGTATCATGATTTCCATACTCCTGTGCCATTTCCAAAGGAATTTTAATCCTTACTCACATTTTTCTAGATCCGACGGTCACAAGGGATCGCCTTCCCTCCCGAACAGATCCTAAGGTTCTAACACCATTGGTGTAGAGACCTGTCTCCCCGTGGCCATAGACCACACCAGCCTGCGGTTTCATAGCACCGCTATACCTCCTGAGTTCTTAATAAAAACTCGTCAAGTGTCTCCTTGACGCTTCAGAGAAAACCAGGGTCCAAAATTGGTCCCCCCCGACTCAATTTCCCCTCGCATTCTCAGTCCAAAGACCGCTCCACTGGCCCATCTAGGCTCAGTGTCGAAACCTTGGCTCTGATACCAATTTGTAGTGTACCTTTTTGCTTACCAAGGATTTTAGCAAACTATGTAACAGTCTGTATACACTTGCGTTGGATTTACATAACACATACAGACCAGTATATATATTCCACATGCATTTAACAGTAATTAAACACGTTTAAGTCTCAGAGTAAAAGCATATAATTTTGCTGCTACGATTAAACAATCCATAACATTCCATGATGATTCATATACACAACGGAATCATGAGAATATATACAGCACAATCATGTGGAATGTAATAAGAACTTAATTAGATACTTATCTTGTAGCAGTGGATAAATCTACCAACCAAATGCAGGCCTTCCACGAACCTCCAAGCCGTAGACTGCACTTCTCCTCAACTCAACAGTGGGTCACCCCCGAGCTGGGACTGAGCTTCACCCCAGGGCAAGGAATCTTATGCTAGGCTGAGGTTACAGGGAAAATAACACTGGAATATCTGGAAGGATTCTTCCCAAAGATGCCATCTTACGCCCACTACTACCAGACTCTCATTCCCCACATGCATGTTCTGCCCGGGAGTATACACCTTCACACGCACAATCCATCGGTGCTAGCCTCCCTCTCTGGGTCTCGGCAACAGGCCGGATCAAGAAGTCTCAGAGCCCATAGCTGGTGCTGGGCACTCTCTGGAAGAAACCACTTCCCAGCAAACTCATTCACCTGGAAAGAGTTGCTCACAGACCAACAAGCCTCACGTAGTCTAGAACTACGTGCCACAACCAACACAGGGAAAGCAAACCCAGGCTTCCCAAAAACCGGTTCAGCAGTCACAGGATGTTCTCACGGTCAAGACTTTAGAACAGGGTTCCACGCACAAGCTCACTCAGCGTTTCCTAGGAAAACAGAGACTCTTTCCCGAAATTGACATGGACATTTCATTCAGGGAATGAACACACTGGTTTTCTATCACAGACAGTCCCCATGGCTCTGAACAAGGGTAAACACACATTCTTCAGCACCCAACACAGGCTTCCTCTATGTAACAGACATACACGAGGTCTCTTGTAGACTGGCTCCTCCCGCTCCTACTCAGGGCAGTCAGGTCGAATGGAATGCGAGAGCCCTTCCCAAGTTGTTCCTTTCTGTTTTATTTGCATGCATCAGGGTGGACATTTGTCACCCTGGGAACTGCATGCGTTCCATCCACCTTCCTCCCTGTACACGCCTTTCCTTTTTGCTAGGAACTTAGGATAAAATAATATGCACATGGCTTTTTAGGAAATAATATTAAAATATTATTCCAGGCCTAAGCCCCTAGGCTCAACACTCAGCCCCTTTCCCACCTTCCAGCCCCTAGTTTCTTGCCCACTCTGTGGATGCTCAGTCCCCCTTCACTCATTCATCGTGGTCGGTCTGCACCTAACAGTGTTTATATTTTATTGATTATTCTGCATACATACAAGTACAACAACAGGCTCCTGGCCTTCAAACACTTAGGCTTCCTAGCCTAACAAACACATAAGCCTTTCGGCTTATACAAAACTTGGCTCACCAACCTATAGAACACATTTACAATTCATTATATATATCATGATCTGTAATGGGGCTCGGCCTTGGCGACACTACAATCTCAGTACAGATTGGTAAAAGATTGGTAATGTATTTCGACCATCAGATGCTCTTCTGACCTCAAACATTAGGGGGCATCTGTTATAACCCTAAATTGCACCACACATGCTTACC
>CBVK0101730957.1:0-11983 GCA_900067695.1 Picea abies | reverse complement strand
GCTTACCTGGCATCAGGCCAACTCATATCCCTTCATTGCCAAAACATATGCTAAAAAACCTCTTTGAAAATCCTCTTGGGTCAAGGTACACGTGCCGTGAGATCGGAAGAGCGCCTCCCCTTATTTTTGCATTGTCCTCAGTGCAACTTTACATAGCATCTGCAAGCTTTTCAAAATTTTCAAAAAGATGCGGGTACTCTGCCTGCATAACATCTGCATGCTCCCATGTCGCGTCCTCAGGACCGTACCAGGTCCACTGGACCTTTACAAACTATATAGCTTGATTCCGAAGTTGTTTGCTTTTCCTATCCAATATGCGTACAAGATGCACTTGCAGGACACCTTCTGGTTCCACCTGAATCACAGTGCAATCGATAACATGATTAGCATCAGGTACATATTTCTTAAGCAGTGAAACATGAAATACATTATGTACAGTCATAGATGCAGGTAATGCAAGCATGTATGCAACTGGCCCAATCCTTTCCAGGATCTCAAATGGCCCACAAAATCTTGCTGCCAACTTGGCGCAACTTCCCAATTTCAGGGAAATCCTGTTAGTTTTCACCTTCAGGAAAACATGGTCACCCACTTTGAATTCTCTATGGGTTCTGTCACTATCAGCGTAACTTTTCTGCCTATCCTGGGTAGCTTTCAGATTCTATTTGATTTTTATCATCTGATCTTCCATCTCTTTGAGTAGTTCGGGTCCTACTACTACCCTGTCAGCTAGATTATCCTAGCTCACTGGAGTGTTGCACTTTCTTCCATAAAGTGCTTCGAATGGGCTCATCTTCAGTGATGCATGATACCCATTATTGTAGGCGAATTCTACCAAATGCAGGTAGTCTTCCCACCTTGATGGTTTATCCATCACATACATTCTCAGCATGTCTTCGATTACTCTGTTTACTCTTTATGTCTGTCCATCAGACTCAGGATGATACGATGTACTAAAGTTCAGATTCGTTCTGAATCCTTTGAACAGTCCTTTCCAGAAATTCGAGGTGAATTTCGGGTCCCTATCAGACACAATTGTCTTAGGAATTCCATGCAAGCGTGCAACTTCTTTTAAAAAGATATCAGCAACATCTGCTGCTCTGTGGGTGGTTTTTAGTGGAATAAAATGGGCATCTTTAGTAAGCTTGTCCACCACCACCATGATTGAATCATGTTGCTTGCTTGTTCTGGGCAATCCTGTGATAAAATCCATTGTTACCACATCCCATTTCCACTCAGGAATAGGTAAAGGATGCAACAACCCTGTTGGGTGTCTGTGCTCAGCCTTGACCTTCTGGCATTCCATACATCTGGCGATGTATTCAACAATTTCCTTCTTCATACCTGGCCAAAAATAATGGCTTTTGATTGCTGCCACAGTCTTCTGATATCTAGGATGTCCAACATAAACCACGTTATGCATTTCCTTTAGAATTGTCAGCTTCAACTCTTGGTCATTGGGTACATATACTTTGTTCTTATACAGAAGTAGACCATCAGTTCCCAAGGCATAACATTTCTCGATCTATGGTCTTTCATGCTGCTGTAGCTTTGCTACAAGATTTCTGTACTACAAATCATCACTTGCAGCCTCCATAATTCTGTCTTTCAACTCAATTGTGTACATGCTAATGGCTGTAGCATGTAATTCATGCACTTTTCTGCTGAGTGCATCAGCCAATTTATTATGTTTCCCTTTGATATGCCTGATATCAAAGTCATATTCGCACAGAAATTCCAGCCATCTAATTTGCCTGGCATTTAGGGTTGGCTGATCAAATAAATACTTCAGACCATTGTGGTCTGTTCTTAATTCGAATTTCTTACCCATGAGATAATGTCTCCATTTCCTCAATGCATGGACAACTGCTGCCAGCTCTAAATCATGAGTGGCATAATTATTTTCGTGGTCTTTCAGCTTTCAGGATTCATAACAAATTACAGATCCCTCTTGGATGAGAACTCCTCCCAGCCCTTCCTTACACGCATCCGTGCACACTACGTAATCCTTACTTGGATCAACAATTTTTAGGATTGGAGCACTAGTGAGTAGCTGCTTCAATTGCTGGAAGCTGCTCTCACATTGTTCAGTCCACTGGAACTTCTTCTCCTTCCTTTGCAAGGAAGTGATAGCATGAGCTATCCTTGAAAATCCGGCTATGAACCTCCTATAATAACCCGCCAGACCCATAAAGGATCTAACTTCTATCACATTTCTTGGTGCTGGCCACTCTTGAATGGCCCGTACCTTCTCAGGATCCACAACGATTCCCTCTTCAGAAATAATCTGTCCCAGATAATGGATCTTCTTTTGGTAAAATGAGCACTTGCTCAGTTTTGCGTAGAGTTGGTGTTCTCTCAACACCTATAGCACCATTCTAAGATGTTGTTCGTGTTCTTCGTCTGTCTTGGAGTACACCAAGATATTGTCCAAGAAGACTATGACAAACTTGTCCAAATAATTTTTGAACACTCCATTCATTAAGCACATGAAGACAACAGGCGCGTTGGACAGTCCAAATGGCACCACAGTGAACTCATAATGACTGTACCTTGTTCTGAAGGCAGTCTTGCTGATGTCCTCATCCCTTATTCTCACTTGGTGATATTCAGATCAAAGATCTATTTTCGAAAATACTTTCACATCCTTCAACTGATCAAAAAGATCATCAATCCTTGGCAGAGGATATTTGTTCTTGACAGTGACTTTATTCAACTGTCGAAAGTCAATGCACAGCCTCATCGTTCCATCTTTCTTTTTTACAAATAAGACCGGGGCTCCCCACGGTGACACACTGGGACAAATGTAACCTTTCCTTAGAAGCTCTTCAAGCTGCAGTTGCAACTCTTTCAGCTCTGGTGTGCTCATTCTATAAGGAGCCTTTGAAATTGGAGCTGCTCCAGGCATCAGATTTATAGAAAAATTGATGTCCCTCTTCAGAGGTAGTCCAGGCACCTCCTGAAACACGTCCTCAAACTCTTTGAGCATCCTGTGGTCTTCCAGATTCGAGACCACATATTGGAATGCTTTTTCCACCCGGGATGCAAATAATTGACAGCCTTTCCGGTAACATTTCTTCAGCTGCATAGCTGTGATTTCCCTCACAGCCACGACTCTGGGAATTCCTTGGACTGTTACCTGATTTCCCTCTTCGTTCAGACATGTGAACCTCTTGTTTCGACAATCCAGAAGGGCATGGTGCTGGTCCAACCAGTCCATCCCAATTAAGAAATCATATGAGCCTAAAGGCAGAATGTTCAATTCAGCCTTAGTGCTCATTCCTTTCATGTCCACTGAATAGGACTTAACCAATTCAGTGACCTTCCTCTTGGTCCCTGTGGCTAGCTTCACTAACCAAGACTTCTCATCTTTGCTCTTCGTTAGATGCAAACTTTCCACCACTTTAGGATCTACATAACTATGGCTAGCCCCTAAATCAATTAAAATAACAAGCGATCGGTTGTTGATCATACCTTCCACTTCAATAATGTGTGATTGAAATTCTGCTTGCTTGTTGTCCAGGGCTGCGTAGATCCTCGACATTCTGCTGCCCATATCCTCCACTGTTTCAGCTTGCTGAACAGTATGGACAGTTCTTGCTTTGTCCTTTTTGTGGGGGCAGTCTCTGTACCTATGATTCCCTTTACAGCCCCAACACTCCATGGGTGGAGGCCTTGGCATCTGTTCACTCCCTTCAACTTTCCTGGGCTCTTTAAAAGATGATTGTCCCCAAGGACTGTTTCTGAAAAAGGAAGGCTTGCTTCCCTTCTGTCTCTGTTCTTTCTTAAACCTCTTCTGGTTATCCCAAGCCTTTCGAAAGGTAGGCTTTTCTCTCTGTTGTTCGTATAAGCATTTTGCCCTTCTTATGGTTTCTTCCATGGTCTTAGGATCATCGTATTGAATTTTGTCACCAATGGAAGGTGGCAATCCACTCAGATACCTCTGAATTTTGACAGCCTCGTCCCTGATGAATGGAACATACTTCAACAGTTCCAGAAAACTTCGTTCGTACTCATCAATGTTCATGCTGCCTAGCTTGAGTTCAAAGAACTCCTTCATCTTTCTGTCATAGTATCTTTTAGTCAGGTATTTCTTCTCGAAATACCTCTTGAATTCCTTCCAAGTGACCTCCTTCTGTTGAATGTGTTGCACCTGCACAAACTAATCCCACCACATGGACGCTTTTCCTTTCAACTGGTACATTGCAATTCTTCCTTCTGCATGGGCAGAATAATTCTGCAGTTGGAAGTATTTCTTCATGCCCAGCAACCATGTCTCGGCATCTTCCTCCTTCTTATGTTCTCCATCGAATGTTGGAGGCTTAATTTTATTCATCTCCCCTTTCAATTCCTCCCTTCTAGATTTTCGATGTTTTCTGGTAGAGGATGGGCTTGAACTATTGTGTGTCTCCATGTCCGAATGTTTTTGGGAGCGAATGTGACGTCGGCTACCACTCCCCGATCTACTTCTTCTCCCATTGTTTCTGCGACTCTCTGTCGTACTTGAATCTCTTCCCTTCTCAAGTTTCTTCTCTATTCTTTCCAGACTCTGCAAGAATCTTAAGTTTAATTTCCCTTGCCGATCCTTAACTTTCATGAGCTTTCGGCTATCATCTCGACGCTCCTTGGCCTCTCTTTGCAATCCTTCAAGGATTTTCATTATATGTCCTTCCTTATCCATCTTCTTTCCATGCCCATTAGAATTCAATCCTTCGACTCCTAGGTTAACATCCTTTCCTTCCCGTTCGTCTTCCATTTCAGGGGTTATTTTCACTCTTCCCCACTCCATACTCGGCGTTGGTTAACTGGAGTTGTGGCCTCTGTTGTATTCTGAACATGCACTGTGCAATCCAATTCAAAATTGTCAGGCCATTAAACTTCATGAATAATCCACAACGTTTATAACTAGTACGAACAATAACGAAAGACATTTCAACTTCACAAGTTTTCTGAGCTCTCAATAGGCTCTGCAAAATTCTTGTTTTCGAAACTTCAGTTTCTCAGTACTTCGGGTTTCGGAACTTTGGATATATCAACTTGGAATTTCTTAAAATAAAGATCTTGTGCCTTCTGCATCACACCACCTAACAGAAGAATATCTTGTTCCATATACTCCAACAGTTCGGATCTTTTAGTCACCAGATTCGACACTTTCACTTCGTCATGTTTGATGGAGCCTTTATTGCCTAAATCTGGACATAAAATCTTAGCCAATGTATCCAGACTACTTGGGAGTAGATTTAATGAATCCCGTAGATGTAACACAACTTTATTTCCCTGAGACACTACTAACTCGTAAAGCCTATTGTTCCTCATAAGAGGTTTGATGGAGTACTTATCCCCATGTTTAGCATAATGTTTCAATAATATGATACCATCGAAGCGGGAAAAGTTATGGAAGTAAACCATTTTAATATTAGCTTCACCCGCAGCCCATGCTAAACTCTCTAGAAAGCCAAACAACAATTTATTACTCCTGTCGTCAAATTCAGGTAGGACTAATAATGCATCTTCACTAAACTCTGTGTATAACTTATGGGTATTAATATCTTCACCCGGGTAAACAAATAAGAAACCAATAGCGTAAAGGACATGAACACCGTTTACTAGAACAGTCTCTGTATCGGCGACTATGAAAGGCTTCCTATCCTTACCCTTAGGTTTGAGTGTTGTTAAATGATCAGGATAACGACACTTACTACTATTGCATAGTGACCTCCTACTCCCTTTTACTACAATTCCCCGAAATCCAAAATTTTGAGTTTAATTAACTCTGACCCCCACAACACCATTGTCGCCCTTAACTGTGATGGGACATAGCGCGTTCTGGAAGGTCCACGTCACCTTTGGTGACGTCACTGGGGTCCCACCCCTCTTGCCTTGTCTTCACACTCACTAGCACGTAGTGCTCTTTTAGGTGTCTACGGGCCATCTTCCTGACTGAAGCTTCAGGTATCGAGGTTTCGGGATTCCCAACGACATGAGTTCCTACTCTCATGAACTCCCGATCTCCGATTTGCCGATGCGCCCTTTTGCTTTAGCCCTTCGCGGTTAAGCCAAGGTCCATGTGATCGCAGTCTTACAAGATCGCAGCCTTATACCCTTATCGGGTTTTCGGGGTTCGGGGTTCCATAATGCATGAACCTCTTGTCCCCACGATTCTCGATGACCTAAATCCCGATTTTCGATGGATGACTCTTCTATCAGGACTTTTCCCCGATGGGTTAAATCCCGACTCTTGTCCTGATGTTTGGCACGTGTCCTGTTGATACCAACGGCTAAGATACTCCGTCGGAGTTTCGAGACTTAAAAGGTCTCAGTTTTCTCGACCTGTAAAATCCCGATGCCTCCAATATCCTGATGACTCCTCAGAATATTGACGTGTGTCCTGCCGAGATCAATGGCTAGGATCCTTTCTCAGGATTTTGAGAACCACAAGGTCTCGATTCTCTGGCTTAACAAAACCCCGATGACTCTCTGGACTTCTCCTCTACCCATGAGGACTTAAACCCTGTGCAACTTCTGTCAACTCGGACGGTTGACGGGTAATCCCACAGTGATCCTACGACTCACGATCCTCCAAACTCCTGGTGTGGTCGTAACCTCCTATGCAGTATTCAAAGTCTTTAAACCTTGTGCACATTCTCCATATCTGACGGTTACAAGGGTTTGCCTTCCCTCCCGAACAGATCCTACGGTTCTAACACCAACGGCGTGGAGTCCTCTCTCCCTGTGGACTCATACCATACTGGTTGTGGTTTCATAACGCCACCATACCTCCTGAGCTTTAAAAGAAACTCGTCAAGTATCTCCTTGACGCTTCGGAGCAACCCAGGGTCTGAAATTGGTCATTCCAGACCCAATTTCCCTTCGCATTCTCGGTCCAAAGACCACTCCACTGACCCATCAAGGCTCAGTGTCGAAACCAATTTGTAGTGTACTTTTTTCACAGTTCAGAGCTTACTCGCGCTCGGATACCAATTTGTACACATCCTTTTAACAATAAACACAGAACAGTATAACTCAAAATCTCCTCGAAGGACTCCTCAGAGGTATAAAAAACATGATTATTCTAATGTATCTTTGCATTGTAATCACAAAATAGATAATATGTGGAAAGTTTATCCATGTACTTTATGTGGCTTGCATAATCACGGAAGAGGAAAGCTCTTCATAGTAAATTCTTTTCAAATAGCAAGGAGATGAAATATGAAGACCATCATCCTCGTCATAAGATGGAGAAAGACAAAAAGGACACGAAGTCACGAAATTTCTGCACTCATTGTAATATGAGTGGGCACTCAATCAAGAAATGTTGGAAACTTCAACCACAATTTCGTCCCAAATAAAAAGGTTGTGCAAAAACCCGTGCAAAAGGAGGTTGTTAAAGAGGTGATGGATCAATGATCCTGTTCCAATCTCCGAAGAAATGTGGTCACAGAAAGAAGGTACCCTTGAGTGGTTGGGTAAGAAATGGATATCATTCTTGCATAACCAAGATTAGCATATGTTGTAGCACCTCCAATCATTTTGCTTGTTTCCATTGACTAAAAAAGAATGGAGGAAAACTAACTTCTTTTGTATGAGAAACATTGATAAAGATCACTTATTCACAGTGAAACTATGAAGAATATCATTTGTTGGTTCATCATGCAGTTTACCACATGTTGTAGTGGATTGTACACAGTGTTGTTACCACTGTGCAACTTATTTCACTGGGGTTCAGAATGGAGGTGGATCGCTCTTACAGCAAAATACCACAGTGGGTATTGTGGAATAAGAATAACTGCTACATAGATTATGACAATTGCATCGTCGGTTATCTCAATGACCAGTGTAATAAATAAGCGAGAGCCATGAGACCTGTTCGGTTCCCTTTGTGGATTCATGTCGACGAATGGAAGAATATGGTTTCCGGTGGAGTATTGGGCAGAGAACTGATATTGATCATTGTCATGATGTTTCCGTTGGTATTTTGTGAGATCGGCATGATCATGTTGTTGGTCGATTAATTTCATTTTCAAATTAGTTGAAGAGATCCTCTTCGTCTACTGTTCACCCTCACATCTCTATAATCATGTTGATTATTGCTTTCCACCATTTACGTGGTCATAACAGAATTTCGAGATCTCCCTTGATCATTGGACGGATGCCATACCCACAGCTCATGTGATAACCAATTACGTAAAGAATTTATTGACCATCAACAATAAACTCACAGTCGCAGAAGGAACAAGTAAAGAAATGCGCCCATTTGGGATCAAATCGATGAAAAATATCTCAATTTGTTAATTTTCCTCAACAACTTTGATAACGCGATCCTGAAGAAAAAGGAAATTGAGCTCACGGTTGGTGTTCGTAGTCATACTGGAAATCCAAGTGGTTATAGTGTGTGGGAGCCTCCTCTGGAATGGTATGGGATATGCTCTTGATCTCGAAGTCAAGTTCAAAAAACGTGGTTGCACCAGGTATTCCACAAAACAAGCCTTCAAACAAATCGATGACTTTATCCTACTGATGAGTGTGGTAGGATCACTGGAGTTGTGACTCTTGGCCAATATGATCGCATAGAGACGACCTGTCGCCGAAGAGGGAACCACGGTCGTTTTTCTTAGAAAAGTCTGAACTTGCATCCCTGGAACTCATGCAAACGAAGGCGAGATGTGATCAGCATCCCAAAACCGATCCATGAAGAAACGACTGCAAAAAGAAGGTCGCTCGCTTGAAGGAATCGATCACTGATCGTCGAAAAGTACCCATCACAAGGGTTTTCATTCTATCTCTGTGATTCAAATGTGATAGATACTGCAATACCAATATTTTTATTGCAGAATGATCAAGCAGACTCGCCGTTATTTCAGTAAAATTTGAGGTGCACAAATCGCATGCAAATCTCAATTAAGAAATGATCTGGAGGAAGAATCCAATCCAAAGGTGGCGGAATATGTCGATGGTTGTTGGGATACAGAATGCGAAATCCATCAACAATAGAAGGCCTCCAATTCTGGCATTGATTGTGTGTTGCCAACCGTAGGTTCATGGTGTTTTTTCGTTTTTCATATATTTCGGGATTTGATGGATACAGAGCAAATCAAGATGCGTAGCATGGCCTCAATGGTGTGGTTTTTTCATGCATGTAGAAAATCGATCTTCCATATCATTTTTCAACCGACACAATAAACAATTGCATTCAAAAGTCTGTGTGCTTGAAACAAACTTTGAGTTTGTTATAAAGATTGTGCATAAAGTGCTTGTAGCGATTTCAAGAAATCTCTTTGAAGAGAAGTTAAGCGATCTTGAAAACCATCTCGGTGTCCACAATTGTTGTGGAGAATCTCGTTGCAGATGCAATAGAAATTTTCTCCAAAACTGCGATCTTCAAAGTCATTTCATTGAAAGATCAACGAATACATGTGAAGAGGGAGATATTTCCGACCTCCCACTTGAGTCATACGCACTCGAAATTGACAATGGTAATCTGTGTGGCTTTTATGATGTCCAAGGAGCAGGAATCCAACACAATTTTGGATTATTTTTTTTGAGTCTCTCAAGTATTGTCTTTGAAACATTGCAGGTTGTTATGATACATGACTTACAACTCATTGAAACCTGGCATCGACATATTGCAGATGACACAGTGCATTGTCAAAAATGAAACAGTGTTGCAGTAGATGCTAAGTTTTTCTTGAATCTGCGCGCACTTTTGAGTGAAATTTTAAAGCGGAGCAAGGGCTATGTGAGGGTGAGAGTCCAGCCACAGGTTAATCTGTGAGGAATAGAAGTGTGGTCGCCTCTATACAAGTGAGTGCTAGATATATCTTCCTGAGGAACACTGTTTCGTGATCAATCAACCAGAGATGTTGACATGATTTTGGATGGATCTTCTTCCAGTTTTTGTGCACAGATGTATGGCTCAATTCTATGACGTGGAGGAGGGAAGATTTCAAACAAATAGAGTTTTTCTCAGTCGAATAGTGAAACCAATGATTCCACATGTTTGAAATATTGTGTTGCCACGTATGGGTGATTGAGTAAGCAATAGCTTGAGTAGATGCCAAGGACGTGTGGTAATTCGAGTTCTTCTTTGTAATCATGATGTAAACAATGAGTTGAGGCGATTTTCCTGCTCCATTTTGGCGATTTTCCTGCTCCATTTTGGCGATTCAGTGTAAACTTGACCAAGAGTGTAGTTATAAACTCTTGGCAAGTAAGAAACTTATGCATGTATTATCAGAGATAGGTTGCAAATTTATGCAGATGTGGGCTTCAACATTTCATCTCCAAAGAAAAAAAGGTGAAGGAGACAGGGAATGTGCCTTTTAGAACATTTTCTTGGCAGCAGTTGCAAGTGTTTGAGTTACATTCTGATTCTGAAGTACAAGTAATGAAGACATTTGCATGCAGTTGATGATGGATTGTAGGTCAAATTTGATACTTTTGGAGGTCCAAAAGTTTTTTCTCCGTGGGGAGGTGTGATCCAGGAGGATCATTGTCCACTCAACATAGAGCTCACATTGAGCTTTTCGATGCATTTCGAATGAAGTCAATTGGACTTCACATGCTAGAGATATGTCTTGTTTATATTTAGGGGTAAAATGACATTTGTAAAAATTTTAATACATGGAATAGTGTTCTCATAATTATGTATTTTTCATTATTTAAAAGGGATTATTTGGTGCAAATCCATTTGGCTTTCAATCCCTAGTCTCAAGGAGAGTCCTAAGGAGAGTTGAGATCTTCATGGATGGTTGAGAGATATTCTCAAACCAATCCCTTGAGATATGCCAAGATCCTAATTTAGGGGATCTTAAGAGATATTATCTCCATGAAAATCTTGATGTGGTTGAGATGTAGATGTTATATAAACCATTCTTGGGAGTCAAGAAGAGGGAGGAGAAAGAAAATACCTTGTGGAAAGATTATTGAGAGCTTATTGATTCACAGGATGTCTTTGTAAAGGAGAAACATGTTGTAGGCTTGTTTATGTAGCTCTTTTGAATAATAATCCATAAATCATATTCATGGGATTCGTGAATCCAGAGACGTAGCCAGGGGGTCTAGTGAACTCCATTATCATATTGTTGTCAATGTTGTATGTGTGATTTTGATGCATTCTCACTTGGTTAAGTAGATTTTTTTTATTTATAAACATACACAATAATTTGACAATTTTATGTGATTATTTCCCTAATGAAGCATGGTTATTTAATCAAATTGCCCTTATTCACATGCGATTTTGTCAGTAAAAGGTGTTATTTTGAAAATTTGGATGTAAGAATATTCTCACCAAATTTTGATATCAGTACAGGTACAGGAACATGTATTGTAACATCAGGGTATGGTAACAACTCCATGAATGAATGAAAAATGATCCCTCCCCAAATACACTTCGTCTCTCTCTTATATATGCATGTGCCTTATATGACACATGGAACTCAAGGAATTATCTCGTTCCCTCACTTTAGAAACTTAGGATATATCCATATCCATACTTTATACTTTAAGGAATATCAATATAATATTCCTTTGGGATTAAGCCCCCTTTCCCTATCTAGTGGAGTTTATCCCCCCATACTCTTTTACATGGTTGGTCTGCAACAGTGATGTGTTTTCATTAAAATTTGCCTGTGATTACATATTATAATGATGACTCACTGACCATTTTAGCATCTGGCTCCACGACCTACTAACCACACAGGCACTCTGGACTCAAAATACATATACACAAAGGCACACTGGCCCCAAATTTCATGGTTCACCAACCTATGTGTTCATTTACATTTATATGTACTATTGTGGTTTGACCTAAGGGTATTACAGACAATGACCTACAAATTTACCCCCTTCCTTTGATAATCTATATGTAGGCATATTTCCCCCATCTTCTCTAGTTTTCATGATGGAAAGAATTATTAACCACCAACCACGCTAATATATATATATATATATATATATATATATATAGATATATATATATATATAT
>CBVK0101730956.1:0-12337 GCA_900067695.1 Picea abies | reverse complement strand
AAATTTTTTTTTTTCGGGGGCACTGCCCCCGAACCCCCAAACTGCTCGTGCAAAGAATATAACACATACCCAACAATATGTGCAATATTTCTTGCCTTTAGTATGATTGTCAACACCATTTAGGTAAGTCACATTTGTTTCCTCAAAATTTCCTTAGTGTACAATACTAATTAAATGTTTTGTTAAATTCTACAAGTTTAGGGGGTCTTTAAGTCAAGTAACCAGCACTAAATATAGAAAATTAATATATTTATGGTTCATGAACTTGAGTTTATTTTTCATTTAAAAAAAAAAACATTTTTAAAAGATCAATAATTTTCCCTACCAATTATAAAGTTTGAATATTGATATATTTATGATTCATGGACTTGAGCTTATAAGTAGATTTGTCAATTACTTTTCTTGCATATCATTGTTCTTAGTTAAATTTTAGTCATTGTGATCTAGATCACTCTTATGTGATGTATTAGTTTGTTTTCTTACAAGTTTGCAATATTGCAAATTGATGATGATGTTTTAGTAATTTTGAGGCATCCTCTTTTGTATATGATAATTTCCTTGAAAGTAGTATTTTAAGGTGGACTCAAGTGTCATCCATCAACTTTGAGTGCTTTAATTCCTTTTCCATCGACCATATGCATCCACCAAGTGCACCTAAGTGTGTCCAGTGGATTGGAAATTAGTTTAATTTTATCAATGTTGAAGGAAATGCATGCCCTACGCATATCAATCTCGACTCACTAAGAGACAGATACCTTTCCTTTCTCTTTCCACTCCTCAAATACTAACTAATCTCAATCAAAACTATCGAATGTGTTAGCTATTGTTACTTAGGATTTATACATAGCTCCATGTTATAGATCTATTTATATATTTCACACCCTTTAATATTTCTCCATTTATAGCCATGATCTTCAACCAAACAATGAGATTGGTGATGTTGTTTGAGATGACATTTACAAAAGGTGACATTTACATAAAGTACCATTTCATCACATGTATTTGAACTTTAGGATTCTAAACACTAAAATAGTGTTATATGTTGAAAATTTTCTTGGGCTACATTGTACAACATTTTGGCAAGCTTAATGGAGAATTTGAGATATATTTTCATTTGATGTGAGGCTTTTTTGTGCACTCATATTTTATGTGTTGATTTTGTATTAAGAAGCCCTTGTAACATGTTGTGATTTCCATTATAATGAACCATGCTTCATTTTGGATAGAGTAATGTGAGGTTCCAATTCTCTTATTTCTATTGTGATTATGTTAGCCTACATTATTGTTATTATTGGTTCATGGAGTCTTAACTAGGATGAGACTTCAACTTTTTGTCAAATTTCATTAATTGTGTATGGATTTATCACTTTGCATTTTTTTCACCATAAGAGATTCATTAATGCGTAACACAAGTATTTATAATCACTTTAGAAAAAATGAACTATTCTTACTTGCATAGACTTCCTTAACACTTTAAAAAGTAATTAATCAAATTAAATAAAATCATATATTCATACACTTTGAAATTCATACATTCATCAACAAAAAATGTAGAAACAATGAGATTCATAAAAAATGTGCCATGAAATGTGTGTGTGTGTGTGTATTCAACATTGTCGTTTTACATAATGGCACCTCCTGCCCAATATACAAAATGACAGCAAGTGCCCTAACATAAAAAAAACAACCATATGGTGGCCTAAATACAAAATGGCAGTAATTGGTCAATCATTGACTGTGTCCACCCTTGCCACCCTCAGGAGCATCCTAGAAATATATTTTTCTTCTCTTTCTAGAAGAATCACCTCGAGTGGTTCTGAGCCTGGGCGTGCTTTGTCACTCCGGGGACTGCACAAAGAAAAAACATTGTTATAATTTTTTCTCCACAATGAATTAAAAGACTTACAAAATGATACTTTGTAATTTAACATAAGACAACTCACTGCATATGGTACTGAAAATTGTGAGGGTGTTACCCTCCTCCGCGACCCTAATCTCTCAGCAATGCCACCCTACGTCAGTTACAAGGATTAAATCATGAAAATTAAACAAATATGCATAAAATCAAATTCATGATACAAAAAAATGATCATCAACACATTATCTCACCGTGAATATCTTGGGCCTCGATGGTGACTCACTGGCAGGTGGAGCACTCAATTGTACAACCTGCTTTGAGGCAACCTCTATTGTGGCTGCCTTGGTGGATGGAACTGATGGAAATGGTGGTGGAGGTGGGTGGCATACAGGTGCATCCACTATGGATGGATGCAATGTAAGAGATGGTATTGATGGGTGGCATGCAGGTGCATCCACTGAGGATGCATGGAATAAGAAATATATTGGGGGTGGGTGGTAATGGAACCCCACAGGCTGTATAAGTGATGGCAATACTCTTGGCTTGGAGTCAAGTAACCCAAAAATTTTGGCCATGTGCCCAGGGAGAGGACTAGTACTATAACTAGCAAAACTATCAACAACCTGCATACATATTAATAATATTGAACTATTAGTACCAAATAGTAAAATTCAACAACATAAATACAACAAATTTGAAATTTAAATGATATTTAACTCTACACATGATACCTGTGATGTAGGTGACTTGTCCATCCTAGGTGGACATTCCTCAACATTGCCTGGTCCCACAACCTGTAGAAACACAAGAACATTAAAAATTTGAGGATGCCATAAAATAAAGAAATGACTATGGTGAATTTATCAAATGTGACACATACCTGTGTATGGGATACACCAAATGAGCAGGTTGCCTCTATTGTTGCATTAGTGTTGGAGACAAAAACTAATGCATCCATGGGCGTAGAGGGTCTGTTATATGGGAATAGCAACTACAAAACAACATACAATAAAATATCAATATAAATACATGGAATACTATATAAATATTTAACGATGATGAAGATAGAGATGGTTAAGATACTAACCTCCTCCATGAAGCTTTGTTGTCCACTAGCCTCCATAGGCCCATAACAAGTATGCCCGCAACTCGAGCATCTGTGAGGTTCACATGGATGACTGTTATGTCCATGTGCCCTCTCCTCAGTGCACTATTTTGTATGGGGTAGAGCTCCAACCCCTCTATCAATGTCACCGATAGGAACCTCCTGTCGAGATAATGCAACAAAGCTACCATGTTGCATTAGGCTCTAAGTCAATGATGATATAGCTACATGTACCTGCTACAAAATTTATGCAACACGAGGATGTTGGGAAGGGGGGTCAGGACTTCACTTGGGGGGATGAGGACCTAACATGAGATCATGATTAACATGCTCTCAGTCTTGTGTGGACCCCTGACCCACCCTATGGAAGTCACCCATGTCGAAGTAGTTGACATGGTGACCCAAAATAAATTCATCCCATAATTTTCGCAAAAAATATAAAGACACCTCCTTGTTATTGCAGTGAGATTTATCAAATACCATCTACCACCTATCCATCTAGTTTTGACTAATTTGTGGGTGGATGCACCAGTCAATGCAAATGCATTTCTTCTTGATAGGTGGTTGTTGTCTTTATCAAGGATCTATACAAATAGACATCAGTTCTTGTTTTGAAATACCCAAGTCTCTAACTCGGTTTCTATCCATTCTAGTGTTGTAAAACTCAAATATTCTTGCCCTATATTCATAAATAAAAGTCAATTTCCCTTGGGCACTTGCAATAGACCTCACAATGACATCCAATAAAGTGGCCAAGGACTCTCTTCTTGGTTCACTTGTTGCCCTTAATTCATTTACAAGTGTTCTCAAAGTGGCCAACCCCTCATCAATTTGTGTGTTTATAGTGGGTGGTTGTGGTGGGTTGGGGTTTTCCTTGCCTTGGTCTGCTGGTGGGCGGTTTACATTGTCTCTAGGTTCCATTTTATAATATATGTTGCAATTTAATAAGGCATGACATGCAAATTAGGTCGGTTTTTAAAATTAAAATAGAAAATTACAAAAAACATCAATACGTATTTTAAGAAAAAAAAAAAAAACATAAAATAATCTCATTGCTTGTAAATGATCTATAGTTATTTTTAAAGGGGAAATGTTGGGCAATCTAAGAGGTGAGTCTCTGAATTTTCTAGATAATATTTCTCTATAAGATTACAAATTTCTATAATTTAGTTTCTTTTAGAATATATTAAATTAATTGAATAAAAGTAAAAATTACTAAATTGGGAGGAAAAGAAGAGAAATCAAGCATACATGGCTTGACTGGGACACAATGGCAAGATATTGACATCGCTCCTCCTCTCTATTTTCTAAATGAGGGTAAAAACGTGAGCACGATGTGTGCAAATGGGCACAAATCATGCCCACGACCCATTAAAAATTTTGTATCAGAGGAATGCGTGCACGTTCTTGGGAAACACATTTATGCCGATGAGCCTATGTGGCAAGCTAAGTGGAGGTTCGAGGTTTGCCAAACCTATATCATCAAGAACACATACATATTCCAGAGAATGCGCACGCGTTCCTGCAAGTGTGCATTCCTACTGACCCCCTTACCATATTTTCATCCACCAACTTTGTGCACACACCCTTCATCTATCCTTGGGGTGCATTTGCCTATAGGGAAACATTATTTTTCCTTTAAAATGCTAGAGCCATATTTTACTGGGCCATGTTTTATGCATTCAATGACATCAAAAATATTGTCAAAGCATATTTGGATGACTTATCCACTAAGTCGAAGAAAAGAGTTGATCATCCATCTCATCTTCATGTCGTTTTTGAAATATGTCAGTTATATAAAATTCATCTGAATCTACACAAATGCATATTTTGTGTCATGTGTGAGTGATTGATTGGTTTCATAGTGTCCAAGTAAAATATAATGGTCAACCCATTCATAGTGGAAGCAATAGTTTAATTTCCATCCTCGTGAAATATTTTCCAATTGCAGCGTCTCTAAGGAAAGACAATTTTCTTACATTGATACATTAACAATTATGTCAAGATCACAAAAGGTTTCATGTGCCTTTTGAAGAATGGAGTTCCATTTGTATGGGATTATTATGGGCCATGGTCATTTGATGCCTTGAAAAAGGTCTTTATGTCCATCCCATTGTTGAGATCACCAAACTATAGCCAAGACTTCTTATTGTGTCTAGAAACATCTAAGTCAACCATTGGTATGGTTTTGTTTTAGAAGGATGGTTCACAACAAGAGCATGTGGTGTACTATCTAAGAAAAGGTCTTTCTAGGTATGAGCTATGATGCTCTCATGTTGAAAACTTGGTGTCAGTAGTAGCTCATGTTGTCCAAATACTTTGAGATTACATCCTTCTTCAATGCATCATAGTGAGTATAAACGTCAATCCAATGCATCATATCTTGTCCCAAAGATTAATCAAAGGCAAGTATTCCAAGTGGATAGTAATATTGTAATAATTTGATTTATAGTTTGCCTCTACTAAAGTGAATAAATATCTCTCTTTTGCAGAGATGATGTTAGAGTAACCTCAAGATAGTTAGGGTTAGTTTGAAACTGAATCATTTCTTGATGAACATTTATTCCTCATTTCCTCATCTGATACATGGTATGAAGACATCCTAGTGTATCTCCAAACTCAATAGTTCCCTTCTCACCTCTCTCTTAATGAACATTAGTGCATTCACCATCACGCGAAGAGCTATCTCATTATCGATGACATTTTTTAATCATTGAGGGGTCAACCTTCTGTTACTTAGATGTTTTACTCATGACTAGTCAGAGAAGGTTATCAATGACTATCAAAGTGGAACAGTCCCAACGTTAAAAAAAAATAAAAGTCATAGAACATTAAACCAACTATATGTGTAACAAGGTGATTCCAATATTTAGAATTGTTGAGGTGGGCAATACCTTACATAATCTAAATGGCTTTCCTTAAAGAAAATATGTCTAAGTTTCCTAATTTGAAAACTAAAGAACATAAACTATAAAAAGGACACTCATGTGGAACATTGTTTACCAAGGAGGACAACTAATTCAAGTGATAGACATAATGCAACACTTAAGATTTCCATAAGCACACTCTGCACTTGTCCGCAAGGTTTTTTTCTAATACATCACCATAAGCCAAACATTCTAATGCATTGAATATTATGTTCCAACAATTTAATTTAGATCAACACTAGCAAATTACACAAACACTTTCCAACGCCAATGACAAGTGCACTAAGTAGTATTAAATATAGGTTAATGATATAAAGAAATCTTTATAATACATAAATTTTTATTTACTATGTCTTATAATATTAAAAATAACAATAATAATTAATATGATAAGAAGCCTTGTGATATATTAACAAATCAAAAGTATGATATTTGAATGTGAAATTAACCTAGAGTGATAATGAAAGGTTGAGAACAAAAAGAGATAATGACACATTTATGAGAAATGTGGGATTTATAATGACAAGGTAGAAATGGGAAATTGAGGGATTATGCTCACAACGATAGTCATCCAAAAGGCAACGATAGTATTAACAAAATAATAAATAATTACAAGAGACTTGCAAATTTTGCAATAACATAAAGAAGTTGGTTTAGATGTTAACTTATTCTAATCTATATAATTAATTTTTTTATATTTTATAATCTAATAATATTTATATAGATTAAGTTTTTTTTATATATATTTTATAATCTAATAATATTTATGGTGGAGTGTATGTAGTTGTTTTTTATTTAGATATTTAATTAATTATAGGTTTTATTATACCATATCAAACACATACTATTGTAGTGTTCCATATTCATAGTAATTTTAAAACATTTTATTTCTTTTTTGAATTTAATTAATATGATAACAAGTTGAGGTTTTAAGTATACCATTGGGTGAATGAGGAATTTTATATTGTATAATTTAGATTTTATGGTGTTTTAATGGGAAGTGGTAATGCCAGATTTTTTAATGGTAAAATTTATTGGGTTAAAATGTAATTCACCATATTGTATGTTAAATATTATTTGTATAATACTATTTTTCCAAGGAAAACTTTGTGAAAAAATTTTAGGAAAAAGTTTTAGGGATATTTCCTCAATTTTGTGAATGATATTCCTAATAAACTTGTTTTCATATATTAATGTTCCTTACATGTCAGTATAGAACTAGCCAAATAATTAGCAATATTTGTGACAAGTGCCCCTTTCACTATATAATTATTAATTTTATTTACATAATTGCTATAATTTTAAAATCTCACAGCCTATCAACTTTTTACTATAAAATTATTATGTTTAAATCCTATACCTTAAAAACCATCAAAGTCACAAATGTAAACTTTATATAAAGATATGGTATTCCTTTATTGTGGAAAGATTGCATCTTAAATCATGTTTTGAGTATTATTATTATTTTCTATTTGTTTTTTTCCAATAATAATTTTTTAGATCTCTTATAAAAGAAAACTACCCACTTTAAACCTGTGTTCAATATTATACAATTAGACTTTCCCTAGTTATCTATCCATTCTCTACCATATTCTTAATCTTAGTTAACATCCTAAAAGTTAGTATTAGGTACATGGAAGAGTTATTAACTGTGATACCAATTAACGATATATAAATATGTGTTAGGATTCTCTATAATATGTTTGTTTGCTACTAGTTAATTCCACAATTCTCTTTATTTCCTTGTGTTGTGTTATTAGTTATTGTTTGCAATTTTTTAAAGAATATTCTTGAGTTATTAGTTATAGTTTACAATTTTTTTTAGAGGATGGGTGTTTAGTTCATGAATCTATATGGTTATGAGTGTTTGGTTTTCATGATTTTTTTAGTTAACTATAAGATTTATATTTAGTTGACAAAAATGTAAAAAATATAATTTAAAATATTATTTTTACTTTTAGAATGCATAACCTTTTGTTATAAGTTTAATAAGAAAATAACATTATATTTTAATTTAATTTAACATCATTGAAAAGTAATTCAAAGATAAATTTATTTGAACTCCAAATTCATTAGATATCCAGATGAATAAAAAAAAAATTAAGATATAAATCCTCTTGGTGCTTAAAAGATCTCCAATTAAGATGAATCTATAATCTTGTGTATGTATGTATATTAATACTCAATATTATTTTCTTAATTTTCTTATTTACATTATATTTTTAATATTAAATGAAGTACAATGACTCTTTTATGTTAGATTGTAATTGTTTTTAATTATTTTTAAATATTATATTAAGTTGACTTATACATGAATTACATATCTTCCTCTTATTAAATTTCATACATTTCCTTATATTAAATTGTAAAATACACTTCACTTATTTAAATACAATAAAAAAATGTTTCATACAAATTAAATAATTAAAAAATATTTATATACAAACTTATATAAAAACTTATAAAATTATTGTTAAAAAAATTATATTAAAAATAGAAACTTGTAACTCTATAAATCTAAAACAATTAAAATTTTATAATTTCCAACTCCTTAATTGAAAAGTATGAGTAACAATTCACTAAATTATAAATATAAAAAATATATAAATTTTAGAACTAAATTAAAAAAAACATAACTTTGATCCAAAGTTAATGAATTGATTTTAAATATGGGTGAGTGCAAGACAAAAAAAAGTGGCAAGTGGGTCAGTACGAACACACTCGCACGAACGCGTGTGTGTTTTTAGGAACGCGTGCGTGTTGTTAGGAACGCGTGCGTGTTTTTAGGAACGCACGCATGTTTTTAGGAACACGCGTGCATTTTTAGGAACACACACGTGTTCCTAAATCTATAGGTTTGGAAGTGCCCGAACCTCCACAAGGCTTGTCACATAGGTTTAGTGGCAGGAACGCGCATGCATTCCTAGCAACGCACACATGTTCCTTTTGTTAAAAAATTTCAAAGGGCCGCAAATGTGATTTGTGCTCATTGTGCACAAATCGCGCTCATGTTTTGACTCTCATTGAGAAAAGAGAGAGGAGCTATAGAGGAGAAACGAAGGGAGGATCTTGCCACAGTGTCTGGATATGTTTGATTTATCTTATTTTTAACCCAATTTAGTCATTTCCAATTTAGTATTTTGCTCCCAAGAATCTAAATTAAAAAAAAAAATTGTAATTTTGTATTTTAATTAAAAAAAACCAACCTAATTTACATGCCATGGATTTTAAATTGCAGCATATATAATATAATGGAACCCAAAGAGAATGTATACATCTCAAAAAAAACCAATAAGATCAAAACCCCAACCCGCCACAACCACCCAATGTAAACACTCAAATTGATGAGGGGTTGGTTACATTAAAAACCCTTGAGGAACAATTAAGGGGCATTAGAGAGCCTAGCAAAGTCTCCTTGGCCACTTCTTTGGACATCATTATGAATTCCATTGCAAGTGCCCAAGGGAAATTGACCTCTATTTTTTATTATAGGGAAAGAATGTATGATTACTATAGCACTGGTTTGGAGAGAAATCAAGTCAAAGAACTGAGCATTTCAAAACAACAAATATTGTCTATTTTTAGGGATCCTATAAATGGACAAGAACTACCATTGACCAAGAAACACATCTGCATTGACTGGTGCATCCATCCCCATATTAGTCAAAATTGGATGGATAGGTGGTATATGGTTTTTGATAAACCTCCCTGCAATAATAAGGAGATGCCCTTATATTTTATGAGAAAATTTTGGGTAAGCATGTCAACTACTTTGACATTGGTGAATTTCAGGGGGTGGGTCAAGGGTCCGCACATGACCGAGAGCATGCCAAGCATGACCCTGTGTTAGGTCCTTGTCCCCCCAAGAAAAGGGTCGAACCCCCTACCCAACATTCTTTTGTTTCAGAGAGCTTGCAACAAGTACAACTAGCCATTTCATCATTGACTCGTAGCCTAGTGCAACACGGTATCTTTGTTGCACTATCTCGGTAGGAGGTGCCTACCAGTGACATTGATAGAGGGGTTGGAGCTTCATCATGCGCAAGAGAGCATAATGAGGAGAGGGCACATGGACGTAGCAGTCGTGCATGTGAACTTCACAGAAGATCGAGTTGTGGGTAGACATGTTATCGGCCTATAGAGCTTAGTAGACAACATAGCTTCATGGAGGAGATTAGTATCTTAACCCTCTCTATGTTCTTCATCATTATATATTTATTTTGTATTTTGTCTATTTATATAGATATTTTAATGTATGTTGTTTTGCAGTTGTTACATCTGAGCAGTAGACCATCTACGTCGATGGATGCATCAGTGCCTAGCCCCACCACTGATGCAGCAGTAGAGGCAACCTGTTCATTGGGTGCATCCCACACATAGGTATGTATCACATTTGATAAATTCACCATAGTCATTTATTTATTTTATGGCATCCTCAAATTTGTAATGTTCTCATGTTTCTATAGGATTTGCGACTAGGAGATGTCAGGGATGGACAAGTCACCTACGTCACATGTATCATTGTAGAGTTAAATATTGTATAATTCTCAAATTGTTTGTGTTTATGTTTTTGAATTTTACTATTTGGTACTAATAATTCAATTTTATTAATATGTATGCAAACCATGGATATATTTGCAGTTGTAGTACTATTGCACTCCCTAGACACCTAGGTGTTGCTTCTGGGTTACCCTTCTCTAGGCCTAGGGAGTTGCAATCACTTGTACATCCTGTGAGGGTCTATCACAACCCTCCCTTAGCATCAGTCTTATTGCATGCATCCTTAATGGATTCACTTGCAGGGCACCCTTCTGCGCCACCTGTATGCCACCCACCCCCACCACCATTTCCATCGGCCCCATCATCCAAGACTGCAACAATAGAGGTTGTCTCATAGTAAGTTGTACAACCTAGTGCTCCATCTTCTAGTGAATCTCCATCAAGGTCGAGGCCTGAGATATTCACGGTGAGATAATGCATTGATGATAATTTTTTATGTTTCATGAATTTNNTTATTTAATTTTCTTGACTTGATCCTTGTAACTGATGTAGGATGGCATCGCAGAGAGATTGGGGTCGCAAAGGAGGGTAACACTCTCATGAATGAAAACAACATATGCAATGAGTTGTCTTAGGTTAAATTACAAAGTATCATTTTGTATGTCTATTAATTCATTGAGGAAAAAATGTGTAACATTGTTTATTCTTTGTGTTGTCTCCATAGCATCAAAGCACGCCCAGGCCTAGAACCTCTCGAGGTGATTCCTTGAGAAAGAGAAGAAAGATAGATTTCCAGGATGTTCTTGAGGGTGGCAAGGGTGGAAGTGGTCAATGATTGGTCAATTACTGCCATTTTCTATCTAGGCCACCATATGGATGTTTTTGATGTTAGGGCACTTGTTGTCACTTTGTATATTGGGCAGGAGTTGCCATTTTTTAAACATGTACAAGTTAGACGATGTTGAATACACACACACACACACACACACATTTCATGGAACATTTTTACGAATCTCATTGTGTCTGCATTTTATGTTGATGAATATATGAATTTCAAAGTGTTTGAATTCCAAAGTGTATGAATGTTATGTGTATTAATCCCTTGATTTTTTTCTAAAGTGATTAGGAATACTTTCATTATGGTGGAAAATATTGCTAAGTGACAAATCCATAAGCAATTAATGGTTCTCAAGTAGCATTTCTTTCTAATCAACCATGTATATCTACATCATCGATAGATCATTCCTTCTGAATTATTTGCATGAATATTGTGGATATCCATATTCTAACTCACAACCAACAATATGGACTACATCTTGAATTATCTCCATCTAAATCCAATGACAATCCACACTCAAATAGTGGTCACTTGAAAATATTGTGACCTAAAAAATGGCATATTACAATAATTTATTATAGAAATAAATTTTCTCATTTATCTTCTACATAATTGTAAATCACTTAACAATATCAGCTCAATGTTATGTCAAATTAACCTCCATAACTAGTACTATAATTACTCAATTACAAATATGACATAAGCTAAAATTCAAGTATGCAAGTACACAACATTTGAACAACCCAAACACTTCATATATATTTATAATTTGAAGTACATGCACCTACCAATATCTTATCAGGGGTTGTTAGAAGTCGGTCTCTTCAAAACCTAGCGATGGAAACTACAAGATAACTTTAGCCAACAACTCACTCCATTAGAGATCATCAACAAGGTAGCATACACAATGGTAAGTCCTTTTTGGAACCTACATTTGTATCCCACACTTGTACATGATCAACTCCCTCTATCTTCTCGATAACAAGCACATTAGGTAGCATCAGTGGATTCACAAGCGGGGCACCCTTTCGCGCCACCTGTATGCCACCCACCCCCACCACCATTTCCATTGGACCCATCGTCTGATACTTCCATAGTAGAGGTTGTCT
>CBVK0101730955.1:0-28051 GCA_900067695.1 Picea abies | reverse complement strand
TTATTTAATTTTCTTGACTTCATCCTTGTAACTAATGCAGGCTGGTGTCACAGAGATATTGGGGTCACAGAGGAGGGTAAAACTCTCATGAATGAAAACAACATATGCAGTGAATTGTCTTAGGTTAAATCACAAAGTATCATTTTGTATGTCTATTAATTCAATGAGGAAAAAACTTGTAACACTGTTTATTCTTTGTGTAGTCTCCAGAGTGTCAAAGCGCGCCCAAGCCTAGAACCTATGGAGGTGCTTCCTTGAGCAAGAGAAGAAATATAGATTTCCAGGATGTTCCTAAAGGTGGCGAGGGTGGTAGTGGTCAATGATTGGCCAATTACTCCCATTTTATATCTAGGCCACCATATGGATGTTTTTGATGTTAGAGCACTTGTTGTCACTTTGTAAATTGGGCACGAGTTGCCATTTTGTAAAACTTGTACAATTTAGATGATGTTGAATACACACACACACACACATTTCATAGAACGTTTTTTACGAATCTCATTATGTCTGCATTTTGTGTTGATGAATATATGAATTTCAAAGTGTTTGAATTCCAAAGTGTATGAATTTTATGTGTATTAATCCCTTGTTTTTTTTCTAAAGTGATTATAAATACTTGCATTATGGATTAAGGAATATATTATGGTGGAAAATATTGCTAAGTGCTAAATCCATAAGCAATTAATGGTTCTCAAGTAGCATTGCTTTCTAATCAACCATGTATATCTGCATCATCGATAGATCATTCCTTCTGAATTATTTGCATGAATGTTGTGGATATCCATATTCTAAATCACAACCAAAAATATGGAATACATCTTGAATTATCTCAATCTAAATCCAATGACAATCCACACTCAAATAGTGGTCACTTGAAAATATTGTGACCTAAAAAATAGCATATTACAATAATTTATTATAGAAATAAATTTTCTCATTTATCTTCTACATAATTGTAAATCACTTAACAATATCAACTCAATGTTATGTAAAATTAACCTCCATAACTAGTACTATAATTACTCAATTACGAAGATGACATAAGCTAAAATGTAATTATGCAAGTACACAACATTTGAACAACCCAAACACTTCATATATATTTATAATTTTAAGTACATGCACCTACCAATATCGTATCAGGGGTTGTTAGAAGTCAGGCTCTTCAAACCCTAGCGATGGAAACCATAAGATAACATTAGCCAATAGCTCACTCCATTAGACATCATCAACAAGGTAGCATACACAATGGTAAGTCCTTTTTAGAACCTACATTTGTATCCCACACTTGTACAAGATCAACTCCCTCTATCTTCTCAATAACAAGCACAATAGGTAGCACTAGGGTTTTCAAATGCCACAAAACCCTAACTTCTTCTCTTACTAGAGCTACATGATAAAATTCTTTCTTTTCTCCTCTAGTTATAAGTCCTAGTATTCCTAGTCTCATTAGGAAAAACCCTTGACCCTAGTCTTCCATTGACATTCCTTTGAGAAGCCTAGTTGTTAGTTTCTTGGTTGATTCAATCCATAATTTTTGACAGGATATTTCCCCCATGATTTTGGGTTGAAATCACAACAAATCAAGATTGTATAGAGAAGATAGAGATCTTCCCTCCAGGACAAGCACACAAAACTGAAAGAATAACTACTTTACTTGGAGAAGTTAGGGAAGGAAAAAGGAGAAAGAGTGCACCTTAAGTCTCTCATTTGATGTCGATCCCACTCCTTTCTTTCGATGATCTCCTGATCCATAGCTGGAACCAACCTGGAAAATGGACACAATACAAGGGCTGCTACGAAGGTAGTTATGAAATCAAAGAGTATACATGTCATATATCATATTCAAAGTAAACTTAAAACACAAAAAAATACAATGAATACAATATAGGAGGGAAATAAAACTCTTCTATTAACATTGTTGGCCCTTGACCAAGTTTCGGGAGATTCTTGGTCATGTTGACCTATTTTGGGACTTCAACGGCCTGTCAAAGGAGGAGTGCAAGACAGAGCATAGATCAAGGGATCTTGGCCTACTTTCGGGTCCATTTTGGGTTTTTGGGAATATGTAACGGGAGTGGGATATCGGCCCATGGGTTTTACCCATGCTTAGGATTATTTTGTATGTATAAATAGATATATAGGCAATGTAAAGGGAGCGCTACATGTAATAGATCGACATCTATGTGATGTATGCTAAGTGAAAATAAGGTCTGTAAGATCTTTGTGCCTATGTGAGACCTGCAGAAGCTAAGTGCAAGTCACTTTAAGAAGTTATAGAAGGCTTTTGTGCTGTAACGCAAGGAAGAAGGATCTAGCGAGCTGTGCAGATCTTTTGTCCTGTGCGCAGTAGGGTTTTTGATGGCTCTGTGCTTGTAACCGATTGAAGATGCTAATAAAGAAGAAGAGTTGGTGGACGTAGCCCAAGGGTGGGGGTGAACCACATAAATATTGTGTTGTATTGCTTTGTGCTTGTCTTAATGTGTTTACGTCTCCTTTTGCTAAGTGCTATGAGATGATTGGATAGATCTTCTTATGCTTAGTGATAATGATGTGTAGGATGTTAGATCTGATACACATGAATATGCTTAGTGCTTGATCTGTTATATCTTATGTATTTTACTGATGCTAAGTGCTTGAATACATTGTGAATGTTGTGAGGCTCTGTTTTACCAGCGAAGTGGATATTGACTGTATATTGAAGAACTAACAGTGCTAAGTGCTTTATTAAGTATTAGAATCACATATCTGTGTCCCAGCTAAGGTTGCAGACACTTGAGTATTGAAACCACCCCTGCCTCTACCTCAGGTGAGACTTCATCTGCTTCATAGGTGTTGCTAAAAGGATCGGTAGTTAGGGTTTTGTTGGTGTGATGTTGTAGCGTTAAACCCCGGGTCTGACCCTATGCCAACAAATGGTTTCATTGCCGGGACCGAAACTGTGATTGCTGGGAACTAAGGGAGAAAAATCTTTGTGCAAAGATTCAACTTGAAACTGTGGAAGCTCTGTGCGTATATCTGCTGCCCTAGTGTGCAGCTTTTTACTCAACCTGTAAAGCTTTGTTCCAAGAAAGGAAGGTCATATCCGATGAAAAGAAGTGAGATCTGAACGCTTTTTGCTCTAATAAAGGTAAAAGTGGAAGTTTCTAAAGAAAAGAGGTAAGATATGTAAGCTCTATGCTCTGATAAAGGTAAGAATAGTTAAAAAAAATTGGATCTAGAAGCTTTGTAGAAGTAAGATAAATTGAAATTTTTGTTTCTAGAGTATGAATCTAGGTATGTTTGATAGATTTTGTCCTAGCTTGAAAACTAGGGCACTGTTAAATGAAAGAAAGTTTGATACGAATGGATCTGGAAAGAATAGTGAAAGATATGTTATACCTATGCATAGAAAGAATGTTTGGACTAATTAATGGATGCAGGATTCTGGAAAGAATTTTTTGCAGGTTAGCTACCATGATCCTAGTGCGCAGTATAGGAGAGGTTGGGGATCATTTAAAAGAAAGAGAGGATTGACCCTCTGTTACAATTGCAGAAAACTGAGGCATCTTGCTTAGGAATGCCCTGGTGGAAGACATAGTTGCCTTTGTTGCAAAGCTATGGACCATGAAGTGTTGGATTTCCCTAGAATGATTGCTAAGCTTGAAAGAATGAATCTGAACCAGGAAAACCCTAAGGTAGATCAACAAATAGCAGAACCCCAGAAAGAATCAGAGAAGGTATTACTACAGATGAAATACACCTTGAATGACCACCGACATGTTAGGTTATCAGAGGTCTTTAAAGAAAAAGAATGCATCGAGGAAAGAATATGAGACTTTGACATTGACTGTGTTCTAGATGAAGAAACACAGGTGAATATCATGACAGATGATGCAGGAGCATCGTCAACAGCCAAGCGAGCGTGAAAGCAGAAGCCAACTGGGAAAAGCGCCAGCACATTTTGCACGTTTTGAAATGTTTTGAAAGATTAAAGTGTATATATTAATGTAATGGCTAGGAGGTGTACTTGCATTTATATCTGGTTGTTGTAAACAGATCGTGAGCGATTTTCTCTCATCTGTCAATGTAAAAGGCATTTAAGCCCAGTTAATGAAAGTAGGTATATTTGAAATGTAGATTAGAAAGTTTTAAGAGAAGGAGGGAAAAGGGATATAGACACCCTCGCCTTTGTATTATTGTATCATTAGAACAATAGCATAGAGTTGTAGAGAAAAACCCATGTATAGGAGATTGAATTAATATATGAATCTTTGAATCAGATTCATGGTGCTATGATGTTTTTTGTTTAGACATGGTGAATGGTATGCTTATGGCTGTTTTATTCTCGCTGTTATGCATTTGTTATGAGGTTATGTTGTGTATGTATGATTTCATGTTGAATGTTTGAAGTCTGAGAAAGAGAGAGAGAATGAGTTTCAATTGTTTCTCTTCTTGAGTGAGAGAAGTTCCTGCAAGGAGTGCGTTGACAAAGATTTAGAGTTTATCTCTAAAAGCTCAGGAGGGATATCGTTGTTCTTGTTCCAGCAGAAGTGCAAGTAAAGAACAGAAGCCGTGCAAGGTGTGCACAGGCTAGTCGAGGCCTTAGAAGTTATCAACTAAGGTTAAAAGGTGAAGGATTGTTGTTGCAGAGGGTGCATAGAGTTGAGAGATCAAATACCTAGGAGTATTTGAAATATTGCTGCAAGGAGTGCGTGCAAGAGTCCTTTCAAGGCTTGAGTTTGCAAGTAAAATCTTAGGAGGGATAGTACCTTTAAAGTGTTCAAAGGGAGAAAAAAGTCGAAAGCATCTCATAAAAGACAAGTTCAGGAAGGAGAACATCGATTTGTTTCACAGAAGTCATTGAGGAGTGAATAAGATAGTCATAATTCTCCATGGAGAACTCATGAAATCACGTGGACTGTTGGATCCCGCAGATCTGTGAGAAGGTTAAAGCTGAGTACCTTTCAGCATTCAGAAAAGCTTAGGAGGAGTAACGACCGTTGGATGAGAAGCGTCAAAAGCCATTGAACTTGTGCTCGAAATACGTTATTTCGGGTTTCAGAGTTTGGAGTGGCAAGTGATTTTGGAGTCACTGCATCGCAAACTCCCGGTACGCAAAATCTCGTCAACCATCGGATCAGGGGAGGCTCACAACCATTGATCCCCTTTGAAGTGGAATCTTAGCATTTCGGTATTTCGGGGTTTGTCATACCGGGAATCTTGATGACAAGGAGTCGGGGCGCTTAGCATTGAAAATATCGAAGTTGCGAAATGCGACGTGCCTTGGGGTGAATTTCATGATTTTGACATTTCGGCACTTCGGGTGTCGGGAAGTAGAGGAGGCAGCGATATTTGGAATCGAGAGTTTCAAACTCCTAGTTCGCGAAAATCCAAAAGATCTAGAGTCGTTGGATCATGGAGGATCTCAACCATAGATCACATTGGTAGCGTGTTTTCGTTAAAAGGCGGAGTCAATCTTCATTGACCATTTCGGGGTTCAGGGGTTGGAGAGTCGCGAAGCCTTGCGTCAGGATTCGTGAAATCACGAAGTCCGAAACCCCAAAAAGGCGAAAAGTCCCATTGGGGACCCAACCTTTGCTGAACGCATTGAGGTTCAGCATTTCGGCATTTTCGAAGACAAGAGGTCGGGGTTCTTTGTTCCAGAATTCCCAAAGTCATGAAACACAATACAGTTGTGGAGGAGGACGCAGCCAAACTTTTCGGGTTTCAGAATTTCGTGTTTCAGAGGGTTGAAGAGCCAGAAGCCTCGATAATAGGAATTGCGATATCGTGAAACTCGAAGTCTCGGTTCACCGAAAGTCGCAGTCACATTGTTGGTCAAAAGATTTGGGTTGGTGCCTGGTGTTTGTTCATGCAGGCTCAATTCATAAGGACCCGTGGATACATCTTGAGTGTATGAGATATTCCCCAAGGGGAAATCAAAGAGTCAATTAGACTCAAAGGGCGGATTTAAAACAATCCTTCATGAGTCTCAGCCCGAGGGTTCGGGGTTTGCATCAAGTGGTATCAGAGCCCGACTCTATTTTTATATTGTAGGCAGAGGAAGCGAGAAGGGAAAGAATACTCTGATACACATCAAGTGGTATCAGAGCATAGAAAGAGTTCTTTGCTTTCTGTAGTAGAGAGAAGGAGAAATTTTATAGCCATGCCATTGAGGAGAAGGTATAGGTAGTTACCCGATCAAGCAGTGGACATGCCGCTGAGAAGAAGAGACAGACAATTACCCGATCCAGTAATGGAAAGGGAAATGCGTGAATTACATGCCAGGCTTGATGCCATGGAGAAAGCATAGAGGTGCACGGTTGATGTTGGGGATATTAGTGAGGCTGAGAGTGAAAATGAAGCTGGACACGAAGGAGAAGCAGTTGCAGTCGAAGATGCTGCGGATGAACGCCTATTCAGGGTTGTTGCAAGGATAGGTGCTAGAGAAAAAATGGACATTCCAGTATACGAAGGAAACTTGGATGTTGAAGAGCTTCTGGACTGGATTAGAGCTCTGGATAAATATTTTGACTATGAGGATGTCGAGGAAGACAAGAAGGTCAAACATGTTGTCACTAGACTTAAAGGGCATGCAACACTATGGTGGGATGAACTGCAAGTTGACAGACGCTGCAAAGGCAAGCAGAAAATCAAAAGATGGGATAGAATGGTTGCAAAGATGAAAGCCAAGTTTATACCCAAGGATTATCAAATAAATTTGTTTTGGAGGATGCATAGTTTTAGATAGAAGGTGATGTCAGTGAAAGAATACACTAAAGAATTCTACAAGATAAACATCAGAGCAGGTCATCGGGAAAGCGATGATGAAAAGGTTGCCAGGTACATGAATGGTCTGCGATATGACATTCAGGACGAGATGAGCATGATGACCCTTTGGAATGTGGAGGATGCTTATCAGATGGCTCTAAAATCTGGTGAGATCGGAAGAGCATACGAGATCGGTCTCGGCATTCCTGCTGAACCGCTCTTCCGATCTCATACATCCTGAATTATCTCCATCTAAATCCAATGACAATCCACACTCAAATAGTGGTCACTTGAAAATATTGTGACCTAAAAAATAGCATATTACAATAATTTATTATAGAAATAAATTTTCTCATTTATCTTCTACATAATTGTAAATCATTTAACAATATCAACTCAACGTTATGTCAAATTAACCTCCATAACTAGTACTATAATTACTCAATTACGAAGATGACATAAGCTAAAATTCAATTATGCAAGTACACAACATTTGAACAACCCAAACACTTCATATATATTTATAATTTTAAGTACATGCACCTACCAATATCGTATCAGGGGTTGTTAGAAGTCGGGCTCTTCAAACCCTAGCGATGGAAACCATAAGATAACATTAGCCAATAGCTCACTCCATTAGACATCATCAATAAGGTAGCATACACAATGGTAAGTCCTTTTTAGAACCTACATTTGTATCCCACACTTGTACAAGATCAACTCCCTCTATCTTCTCAATAACAAGCACAATAGGTAGCACTATGGTTTTCAAATGCCATAAAACCCTAACTTCTTCTCTTACTAGAGCTACATGATAAAATTCTTTCTTTTATCCTCTAGGCATAAGTCCTAGTATTCCTAGTCTCATTAGGAAAAACCCTTGACCCTAGTTTTCCATTGACATTCCTTTGAGAAGCCTAGTTGGTAGTTTCTTGGTTGATTCAATCCATAATTGTTGACAGGATATTTCCCCCATGATTTTGGGTTGAAATCACAACAAATCAAGATTGTGTAGAGAAGATAGAGATCTTCCCTCTAGGACAAGCACACAAAACTGAAAGAATAACTACTTTACTTGGAGAAGTTAGGGAAGGAAATAGGAGAAAGAGTGCACCTTAAGTCTCTCGTTTGATGTTGATCCCACTCCTTTCTTTCGATGATATCCTGATCCTTAGATGGAACCAACCTAGAAAATGGACACAATATAAGGGCTGCTACGAAGGTAGTTATGCAATCAAAGAGTATACATGTCATATATCATATTCAAAGTAAACTTAAAACACAAAAAAACACAATGAATACAATATAGGAGGGAAATAAAACTCTTCTATTAACATTGTTGGCCCTTGACCAAGTTTTGGGAGATTCTTGGTCATGTTGACCTATTTTGGGACTTCGACAGCCTATCGAAGGAGGAGTGCAAGACGAAGTAGAGATCAAGGGATATTGGCCTACTTTTAGGTCCATTTTGGGTTTTTTGGAATATGTAACGGGAGTGGTATATCGGCCCATGGGTTTTACCCATGCTTAGGCCTATTTTGTATGTATAAATAGATATATAGGCAATGTAAAGGGAGTGCTACATGTAATAGATCAGCATCTATGTGATGTATGCTAAGTGCAAATAAGGTCTGTAAGATCTTTGTGCCTATGTGAGACTTGCAGAAGCTAAGTGCAAGTCACTTTAAGAAGTTATAGAAGGCTTTTGTGTTGTAATGCAAGGAAGAAGGATCTAGCGAGCTGCGCAGATCTTATGTCCTGTGCACAGTAGGGTTTTTGATGGCTTTGTGCTTGTAACCGATTGAAGACGCTAATAAAGAAGAAGAGTTGGTGGACGTAGCCCAAGGGTGGGGGTGAACCACGTAAATACTGTGTTGTATTGCTTTGTGCTTGTCTTAATGTGTTTATGTCTCCTTTTGCTAAGTGTTATGAGATGATTAGATAGATCTTCTTATGCTTAGTGATAATGATGTGTAGGATGTTAGATCTGATACACATGAATATTCTTAGTGCTTGATCTGTTATATCTGATGTATTTTACTGATGCTAAGTGCTTGAATACATTGTGAATGTTGCGAGGCTCTGTTTTACCAGCAAAGTGGATATTGACTACATATTGAAGAACTAACAGTGCTAAGTGATTTATTAAGTATTAGAATCATAGATCTGTGTCCCAGCTAAGGTTACAGACACCTGAGTATTGCAACCACCCCTGCCTCTACCTCGGGTAAGACTTCATCTGCTTCGCAGGTGTTGCCGAAAGGACCGGTAGTTAGGGTTTTGTTGGTGTGATATTGTAGCATTGAACCCCGGGTCTGCCCCTATGCCAAAAAATGGTTCTGTTGTCGGGACTGAAACTGTGATTGCTGGGAACTAAGGGAGAATAAGCTTTGTGCAAAGATTCAACTTGAAACTATGGAATCTCTGTGCGTAGATCTGTTGCCCTAGTGCGTAGCTTTTTACTCGACCCGTAAAGCTTTGTGCCAAGAAAGGAAGGTCATATCTGATGAAAATAAGTGAGATCTAAATGCGTTGTTCTCTAATAAAGGTAAAAGTGGAAGTTTCTAAAGAAAATAGGTAAGATTTGTAAGCTTTGTGCTCTGATAAAGGTAAGAATAGTTAAAAAAATTTGGATCTGGAAGCTTTGTAGAAGTAAGATAAATTGAAATTTTTGTTTCTAGAGTATGAATCTAGGTATGTTTGATAGATTTTGTCCTAGCTTGAAAACTAGGGCACTGTTAAATGAAATAAAGTTTGATACGAATGGATCTGACAAGAATAGTGAAAGATATGTTATACCTATGCATAGAAAGAATGTTTGGACTAATAAATGGATGCAGGATCCTGCAAAGAATTTTTTGCAGGTTAGCTACCATGATCCTAGTGCACAGTATAGGAGAAGTTGGGGATCATTTAAAAGAAAGAGAGGATTGACCCTCTGTTATAATTGCAGAAAACTGAGACATCTTGCTAAGGAATGCCCTGGTGGAAGACATAGTTGCCTCTGCTGCAAAGCTATGGACCATGAAGTGTTGGATTTCCCTAGAATGATTGCTAAGCTTGAAAGAATGAATCTAAACCAGGAAAACCCTAAGGTAGATCTAGAAATAGCAAAACCCTAGAAAGAATCAGAGAAGGTATTACTACAGATGAAATACACCTTGAATGACCACCGACATGTTAGATTATCAGAGGTCTTTAAAGAAAAAGAATGCATCGAGGAAAGAATATGAGACTTCGACATTGACTGTGTTATGGATGAAGAAACACAAGTGAATATCATGACAGATGATGCAGGAGCATCGTCAGTAGCCAAGCGAGAGTGAAAGCAGAAGCCAACTGGGAAAAGCACCAGCACATTTTGCATGTTTTGAAATGTTTTGAAAGATTAAAGTGCAGATATTAATGTAATGGCTAGGAGGCATACTTGCATTTATATCTGGCTGTTGTAAACAGATCATGAGCGATTTTCTCTCATCTGTCAATGTAAAAGGCATTTAATCCCAGTTAATGAAAGTAGGTATATTTGAAATGTAGATTAGACAGTTTTAAGAGCAGGAGGGAAAATGGATATAGACACCCTCGCCTTTGTATTATTGTATCATTAGAACATTAGCATAGAGTTGTAGTAGAGAGTTGTATAGAAAGACCCATATATAGGAGATTGAATTAATATATGAAGCTTTGAATCAGATTCATGGTGCTATGATGTTTTCTTTTTATACATGGTGAATTGTATGCTTATGGTTGTTTTATTCTCTCTATTATGCATTTGTTATGAGGCTATGTTGTGCATGTATGATTTCATGTTGAATATTTGAAGTCTGAGAGAGAGAGAGAGAGAGAATGAGTTTCAATTGTTTCTC
The DNA here is from genome assembly GCA_900067695.1 of Picea abies. NCBI lineage: Eukaryota > Viridiplantae > Streptophyta > Pinopsida > Pinales > Pinaceae > Picea > Picea abies. The sequence continues at coordinate 17,432 of CBVK0101730955.1, read as the reverse complement.
TTCCCGAGTGAGAGAAGTTCCTGCAAGGAGTGCAGTGAAACGTCTGCAAGGAGTGCATTGAAAAAGATTCAAATTTTATCTCTGAAAGCTCAAGATGGATACTGTTGTTCTCATTCCAGCAAAAGTGCAGGCAAAGAACAAAAGTCATGCAAGGTGTGCACATGCTAGTCAAGGCCTTAGAAGTTATCAACTAAGGTTGAAAGGTGAAGGACTGTTGTTGTAGAGGGTGCACAGAGTCGAGAGATCAAATACCCAGGAGTATTTGAAAGATTGCTGCAAGGAGTGCATGCAAGAGTCCTTTCAAGGCTTGATTTTACAAGTAAAATATCAGGAGGGATAGTACCTTTGAAGCATTCAAAGGGAGACAAAATTCGAAAGAATCTCATAAAAGACAAGTTCAGGAAGGAGAACATCGATTTGTTTCGCAGAAGTCATTGAGGAGTGAATAAGATGATCATAATTCTCTGTGGACAACTCATGAAATCACGTGGACCATTGGATCCTGCATATTTGTGAGAAGGTTAAAGCTAAGTACCTTTCAGCATTCAGAAAATCTCAGGAGGAGTAACGATCGTTGGATGAGAAGCATCAGAAGCCATTGAACTTGTGCTCGAAATATGTTATTTTAGGTTTCGGAGTTTGGAGTGGCAAGTGATTTTGGAGTCACTGCATCGCAAACTCCCTGTACACAAAATCTCATCAACCGTCGGATCAGGGGAGGCTCATAGCCATTGATCCTCTTTGAAGTGGAATCTCGAGATTTCGGTATTTTGGGGTTTGGCATACCAAGAATATTGATGACAAGGAGTCGGAGTGCTTAGCATTGAAAATATCGAAGTCGCAAAACGTGACGTGCCTTGGGGTGAATTTTGGGATTTCAAAATTTCGGCACTTCAAGTGTCGGGAATTAGAGAAGGCAACGATATTTAGAATCAAGAGTTTCAAACTCATGGTTCGTGAAAATCCAAAAGATCCATAGTCGTTGGATCATGGAGGATCTCAACCGTAGATCACGTTGGTAGCGTGTTTTTCATTAAAAGGCGGAGTCAATCTTCGTTGACCATTTCAGGGTTCGGGGGTTGGAGAGTCGAGAAGCCTCACGTCAGTATTCATGAAATCGTGAAGTCCGAAACCCTGAAAAGGTGAAAAGTCCCACTGGGGAGCCAACCTTTGTTGAATGCATCGGGGTTCGACATTTCGGCATTTTCTAAGACAAGAGGTCGGGGTTCTTTGTTCCGGAATTCCCAAAGTCGTGAAACGTGATACAGTTGTGGAGGAGGATGCAGCCAAACTTTTCGGGTTTTGGCATTTTGGGTTTCGAGGGGTTGAAGAGTCAGAAGCCTCGACAATAGGAATCACGATATCGCAAAAATCGAAGTCCTAGTTCACCGAAAGTCACGGTCACATTGTTGGTCAGAAGATTTGGGTTGGTGCCTGGTGTTTGTTCATGTAGGCTCAATTCATAAGGACCTGTGGATACATCATGAGTGTATGAGATATTCCCCAAGGGGAAATCAAAGAGTCAATTAGACTCAAAGGGAATATTTAAAATGATCTTGCGCGGGTCTCAGCCTAAGGGTTCGGGGTTTGCATCAAGTGGTATCAGAGCTTGACTCTGTTTTTATATTGCAGGCAGAGGAAGCGAGAAGGGAAAGAATACTCTGATACACATCAAGTGGTGTCAGAGCATAGAAAGAGTTCTTTGCTTTTTGTAGTAGAGAGAAGGAGAAATTTTACAGCCATGCCATCGAGGAGAAGGGATAGGTAGTTACCTAATCAAGTAGTGGACATGTCGTCGAGAAGAAGAGACAGGCAATTACCCGATCCAGTAGTGGAAAGGGAAATGCGTGAATTACATGCCAGGCTTGATGCCATGGAGACAACACAGAGGCGCACGGTTGACGCTGGGGATATTAGCGAGGCTGAGAGTGAAAATGAAGCTGGACACAAAGGAGAAGCAGTTGTAGTGGAAGATGTTGCGAATGAACACCTATTCAGGGTTGTTGCAAGGATAGGTGCTAGAGAAAAAATGGACATTCCAGTATACGAAAGAAACTTGGATGTTGAAGAGCTTTTGGACTAGATTATAGCTCTGGATAAATATTTTGACTATGAAGATGTCGAGGAAGACAAGAAGGTCAAACATGTTGTCACTAGACTTAAAGGGCATGCAGCACTATGGTGGGATGAACTGCAAGCTGACAGACGCTGCAAAGGCAAGCAAAAAATCAAAAGATAGGATAGAATGGTTGCGAAGATGAAAGCCAAGTTTATACCCAAGGATTATCAAATCAATCTGTTTTGGAGGATGCATAATTTTAGACAGAAGATGATGTCAGTGAAAGAATACACTAAAGAATTCTACAAGATAAATGTCAGAGCAGGTCATCGGGAAAGTGATGATGAAAAGGTTGCCAGGTACATGAATGGTCTGCGATATGACATTCAGGACGAGATGAGCATGATGACCCTTCGGAATGTGGAGGATGCTTATCAGATGGCTTTGAAAGCTGAAGAAAAGTTGAGCCGAAAGCAAGGTCAAAGAGGCTTAGGTAGAATTCAATCCAGAGGCAAAACAATTGCCCAAGACAGAACTCAGAAATCTAAAGAAGAGGGGAAGAAACCTCAAACTCAAACTGAAAGAGGTGGAAGCTCACAGTGAGGATAGTATGCTGATAGAAATACCTTTCCTCGAGCCAGAGGAAGAGGAAGAGGTAGAGGTGGTGAAGTGAAATGCTTTGTCTGTGGGAAAAATGGACATAAATCCTATGAATGTCCAAATAGGAAGAAAGAAGGTGGTGAAACTCACATTGTTGAAGCACAAGGGCGGAATGTTGAGGCAGAAGATGTTGAGGGTGGAAGATCCTTGATGATGAGGAAATTTCTCTTAACTCCAGAGAAGGAGGCGGAGAACCCAACCCAAAGGAACAATCTGTTTTAGACTGCTTGCAAGACAAAGATAGGGTATGTAAATTTATCGTGAACAGCGATAGCACAAACAATCTCATTTCTATAGAGATGGTAGAAAAGCTAGAGCTGGAGATAGTTGAACATCCAAGCCCATACAGAGTTTCGTGGCTACAAAAAGGACATCAGGTAAATGTCACTAAACAATTTTTAGTTGAATTTAAAATAGGAGGATATAAGGATGAAATATTATGTGATGTCATTCCCATGGATGTGTGTCATCTATTGCTGGGTAGACCATCGCAATATGACAGAAATGTGATTCATGATGGGAGAAAGAACACATACACCCTAGAGAAGAATGGGAGAACTCACATGTTGCTACCGATTAAGGATAAAGAAGTGAAAACAGAGACAAGCAACATTGTACTTCTCATGAGTGGGAAGGAACTTCTTAATGAGGTTAAGAAGAAGAAAGACAACGATTTATTGTGGTCAGGAAGCCAAAAATTGTTTTGACCAGTACAAGAGTGGATGATTTACCAGAAGAAATTCAGAAGTTGTTGGAAGAGTTCGTTGATATAGTAGTGTACGAACTACCTTGTTCATTGCCACTGATCAGAAGTATAAGCCATCACATTGATCTTATACCTGGAGCCAGTTTACCAAACAAAGCAACGTATAGATTGATGCCACAGGAGAATGAAGAATTCAAGAGACAAGTCCAGGATTTAATGGAAAAAGGATTGGTCAGAGAGAGCTTGAGTCCATGCGATGTTCCAACAGTTCTCAACCCAAAGAAAGATGGAGGCTAGAGGATGTGTATAGACTCAAGGGAAATCAATAAGATTACCATCAGATACAGATTTCCATTGCCAAGGATGGACGATTTGATGGATTGCTTGAGTGGAGCAAAGTTTTTTTCAAAGATTGATTTAAAAAGCGGATATCATCAAATTTGAATGAGAGAAGGTGATGAATGGAAGGCAACATTCAAGACGAATGAGGGGTTGTATGAGTGGCTTGTTATGCCATTTGGCTTAACAAATGCACCCATTACTTTCATGAGATTGATGAACAAAGTCCTGAAGTATTTCATTTGGAAATTTGTCATCGTATATCTTGACGATATATTGATTTTCAACAAGACAGAAGCAAAACACTTGAAGTATTTAGCTATAGTGATGAGAAAATTGCAGCAAGAGGAATTTCTTATCAATGTGAAGAAATCATCATTTATGAGGACATAACTCATTTATTTGGGTTTTGTTATCTCTACAAATGAGCTGAAAATGGATCCGGAGAAGGTAAATGTGATTAAGAATTGGCCATCGCGAAAAAGTGTGTTTGAAGTTCGAAGCTTCCATGGTTTGGCAAGTTTCTACAGGAAATTCATCCGAAATTTTAGCGGAATTAGTGCACCGATGATGGATACGGTGAAGAAAAGACATAAATCTTTTCACTGGACAGAGGAAGCAGAGAAGAGTTTCAACCTGCTGAAGAAAAAGATCATTGAGCAGTCAATTCTAGTTTTGCCAGATTTTAGCAAGACATTCCAGGTCAAGTGTGATGCGAGTGGATTTGCAATTGGAGCGGTCTTGAGCCAAGACGACAGACCGATCGCATACTTCAGTGAAAAACTGAATGAAGCGAAGGTTAAGTACTCAACATATGACAAAGAATTATATGCGGTCATACAAGCGTTGAAGAAATGGAGACATTATTTGGTTCCCAAAGAGTTTGTTTTGTACAGTGATAATCATGCTTTACAATTCATGACTCAACAGGAGAAGTTGAACCAAAAACATATTAAATGGGTTGAATTCATGCAGAATTTTACTTTTTTGATTAAACATATTTCTGGAACTGCTAACAAAATTGTTGATTCTTTGAGTAGGAAATGCTTGCTTATGCAGGAATTCAGAGTCAAGACTTTGGGTTTTGATAACCTCAAAGAAATGTACAGGGATGACCCAGATTTTAAGGAGGCATATGAGGCATCTGAGAATCTAGTTCTTAGGGAAAAAAGCCAATGGACCGAGTATATGATTCAGGATGGATTATTATTCAGGGGCAATCAAATATGTATTCCAAAATTCTCCATGAGGGAGAATTTTTTGAAAGAAAAACACAATGGAGGATTGGCCGGACACTTCGGTCATGATAAGACATTCTCAAAGTTGAATGGATCATATTTTTGGCTAGGGATGAGGACAGATGTTAAGAAATTTGTGGATAGATGAAGAATTTGTCATCACACAAAAGGGAAAAAGAAAAACACAGGGTTATACCAGCCATTACCCATACCTGAGAGGTCGTGGGATGCAGTGAGCATGGATTTCATATTGGGGCTGCCAAGGACACGAAGAGGATGTGATTCAATCTTTGTGGTGGTAGATAGATTTTCAAAGATGGCACATTTCATACCATGCCAAAAAACTAGTGACGCAACTCATATTGCGAATCTATTTTTCAAGGAAGTCGTCAGACTTCACGGCTTGCCAAAGAGTATAGTTTTAGATCGAGATACCAAGTTCGTGGGACATTTCTAGAGGAATTTATGAAAGAATTTGGGGACAAGTTTGTCGTTTAGCTCAGCATATCATCCTCAGACAGATGGACAAACAAAAGTTGTGAACAGAAGCTTGGGAGATTTGCTGAGGATCCTAGTGACTGAACACCACAGTCAGTGGGATCACATTCTGCCACAGGTGAAATTTTCTTACAATGACTCACTCAACAGAAGCACAGGGCAGATTCCATTCCAAATTGTATATGGAATGTAGCCAAGGGGAGTTTCTGAATTGAAATATTTGAAACAAAATGAATTCAGGAATTCTAGTGCAGAGAATTTGCAAAAGCAATGAAGGAGCTTCACAGCCGAATTAAGGATCGATTGAAAAAGTTCGAGTCAAGAGTACAAGCGCAGAGCAGATCAACATAGGCGAGAACTTCAATTTGAAGTTGGGGATCTGATTCTTGCACATCTGAGGAAGGAGAGGTTCCCAAGGGGAACATATAACAAACTGAAGATGAAAAAGATTGGACCGTGCAGAGTCATGAAGAAATTTGGGGCAAACACATATGAGATTGAATTACCCAATGGGATCGAAATTTCACCGATATTCAATGTTGTGGATTTGTACCCTTACAAAGATGAAGAAGCAGGAGCAGAGGATGAACAAAAAAAGATTCAGTGGACCAAACAAATGCTTGTAGCTGAAAAGCCACAGATGGAAAGTATAATTGATAAAGGGTCAGCAAGAAGACCAAGAGAAAAAAGTATTTTGAATACTTGGTCAAATGGAAGGGACATCCAGTTGAAGATGTCGGTTGGGAGGATGAAGTAGAAATTAAAAAGCATGGACAAACCATGCAAGAGCTCATGAACAGGAGTTCATGAAAAATTTCAAGAAAGGGAGTATGATGCAGGAGCATCGTCAGCAGTGAAGCGAGCGTGAAAGCAGAAGCCAGCTGGGAAAAGCGCCAACACATTTTGCACGTTTTGAAATGTTTTGAAAAATTAAAGTGCATATATTAATGTAATAGCTAGGAGGCATGCTTGAATTTATATCTGGCTGTTGTAAATAGATCGTGAGTGATTTTCTCTCATCTGTCAATGTAAAAGGCATTTAAGCCTAGTTAATGAAAGTAGGTAGATTTGAAATGTAGATTAGACAATTTTAGGAGCAGGAGGGAAAACGGATATAGACACCCTCGCCTTTGTATTATTGTATCATTAGAACATTAGCATAGAGCTGTAGCAGAGATTTGTAGAGAAAGACCCATGTACAGAAGATTGAATTAATATATGAAGATTTGAATCAGATTCATGGTGCTATGATGTTTTCTATCTATAAACGGTGAATGGTATGCTTATGGTTATTTTATTCTCTCTGTTATGCATTTCTTATGAGGCTATGTTGTGTATGTATGATTTCATGTTGAATGTTTGAAGTCTGAGAGAGAGAGAGAGAGAATGAGTTTCAACTGTTTCTCTTCCTGAGTGAGAGAAGTTCCTGCAAGGAGTGCAGTGAAACGTATGCAAGGAGTGCATTGACAAAGATTTAGAGTTTATCTCTAAAAGCTCAGGAGGGATATCATTGTTCTCATTCTAGAAGAATTATAGGCCAAGCACAGAAGTCATGCAAGGTGTGCATAGGCTAGTCGAAGCCTTAGAAGTTATCAACTAAGGTTGAAAGGTGAAGGAATGTTGTTGCATAGGGTGCACAGAGTCGAGATATCAAATACCCAGGAGTATTTGAAAGATTGCCGGAAGGATTGCATGCAAGAGTCCTTTTAAGGATTGATTTTGCAAGTAAAAGCTCACGAGGGATAGTACCTTTGAAGCATTCAAAGGGAGACGAAAGTCGAAAGCATCTCATAAAAGACAAGTTCAGGAAGGAGAACATCAATTTGTTTCACAGAAGTCATTGAGGAGTGAATAAGACGGTCAGAATTCTTCGTGGAGAACTCACGAAATCACATGGACCGTTGGATCCCACAGATATGTGAGAAGAATAAAGCTGAGTACCTTTCAGCATTCAGAAAATCTCAGGAGGAGTAATGACCGTTGGATGAGAAGCGTCAAAAGTCGTTGAACTTGTGCTCGAAATCTGCTATTTCGGGTTTCAGAGTTTGGAGTGGCAAGTGATTTTGGAGTCATTGCATCGCAAACTCCCGGTATGTGAAATCGCTTCAACCATCGGATCAGGGGAGGCTCACAGTTGTTGATCCCCTTTGAAGTGGAATCTCGGCATTTTGGTATTTCGGGGTTCGGTATACCAAGAGTCTTGATGACAAGGAGTCGGGGCACTTAACATTGAAAATTTCGAAGTCGCGAAAAGCGACGTGCCTTGGCGTGAATTTCAAAATTTCAGCATTTCAACACTTCGGGTGTCAGGAGGTAGAGGAGGTAGTGATATTTGGAATCAAGAGTTTCAAACTCCCGGTTCATGAAATTCCGAAAGATCCAGAGTCGTTGGATCGTGGAGGAACTCAGTCGTAGATCACGTTGGTGGCGTGTTTTCGTTAAAAGGCAAAGTCAATCTCCGTTGACCATTTCGGAGTTTGGGGGTTGGAGAGTCAAGAAGCCTCATGTCAGGATTTGTGAAATCGTGAAGTCCGAAACCCCAAAAAGGAAAAAATTCTTGTTGGGGAGCCAACCTTTGTTGAACGCATCAGGGTTCGACATTTTGGCATTTTCGAAGACAAGAGGTCATGGTTCTTTCTTCCAGAATTCCCAAAGTCGTGAAACGTGATACAGTTGTGGAGGAGGATGTAGCCAAACTTTTCAGGTTTCAACGGGTTGAAGAGCCAGAAGCCTCGACAACAGGAATCATGATATTGCGAAACCCGAAGTCTCGGTTCACCGAAAGTCGCGGTCACATTGTTGGTCAGAAGATTTGGGTTGGTGCCTAGTGTTTGTTCACGCAAGCTCAATTCATAAGGACCTGTGGATACATCGTGAGTGTATGAGATATTCCCCGAGGGGAAATCAAAGAGTCAATTAGACTCAAAGGGAAGATTTAAAATGATCCTGCATGGGTCTTAGCCTAAGGGTTCGTGGTCTGCATCAATAGAGAGAACTTGGGAATTTATAGGGAGGCCTACTATGATTCCTTCATTAGGAGGAATAGGATTATTCAAATGGAAACTGGTAAACCTATGTGGAAATCTCACTCATATATCTATGAATGCCAATGGAACTTCAATAGAAGAAGATTTTGAGATTATCAAATTTATTGAGGATAGCACCCCATTTACTATGTTACTTGGAAAACCTTGAATTGATAGAAATCAAACCGAATGAAAGAAAGAAAAATAATTTTTGGAGCAGAAGCAACAAGAATTAAAATATTTCATGACCAAAAAGATCGCACAATTGATTGAAGAATAGGAGAACAGATCGAAGATATGTGACACTAAAATCCCAAATGACAAAGCTATAAGAATATTGGAAGACCCACAGAAGACTGAAGTTTCTATCCCAGATAAAGGAGAGGTGTTACAACCAAATCCTAGGAAAGAATCTCAACAGCACGAAGTGAATAAGAATAAAAACGGAAAAATGACTATTGAGATGAAGCTCACTGGAAAGAAGGCTAGAAAGTTGAGTAAGAAGAGGGCTAAGATTGAAAAGTTACAAAAGGTTCCAAAGGGAACTTCACAGGCATAAACTTTTCAGAATTGGAGCTTCGCCAGGATATCAGAACAACAACATAGGGCACTTCACCATGGCGAAGCAATATAGCTGTTGGAAGTCGATATATCCATTCGACTACTGATCTGAATGGGTCGAAAAGAATTGATGGCTCACCACCAGACCATTGGACCATGCCATAATAGTCACAAAAATAATTAATGAGGCTCATACCCATTACATGTGAACCATTACCAAGATTTCCTATTTATCTTGTCGTGCCATGCACGAAGAACACTATTTCCAACTGAGAATTTGAAGCCCGCAGACTAGCACCTATATACAGTGCTCATTGCACTCTTGTTGTTCATCCTAGTGCAGTATCTAAGATCATTGTGACCCCGATAATTTATCCCGAGCGCGTATGTCCGACGAGCTCACCGCAGTTGAAGAATCTATAACAAAAGTTCTCCTTGATTTGATGATTGAGAGATTCATGTCAGAGAGAGGAGTGTCTACAGGTGTTCAAGCATCATCGACAAGAGGACTTCCAGCCTCTCCATCCACTACTCGAGCCAGACCATCCCGGCAGGTAGACGAAAAGTGTACTAAGCACTGAGACGATCTTGCGAATGCTAAGCTGATTCTAAGCATTCTACCTGCCTACCTACCACTTCTAAGCTGCGCCATCACCCGAGACAATGTGCCTAGATATTTTGAATATACCTTGGTTACAGCATACCTCCCGAAAGGGATACGCGCAGTTCGTGCCGACCAAGATAAGCTCGCAACATTGAAGTTTAGCGACTTCAACCTTGGTGACAAGAAGGCTTACAACATGATCGCCCCTCACAGGTATCTGACTAGGACTAAAGGCAAGACCTCAAAGATTATCCCACAGTCATGGACCTAGAACCTCGTGAATTCCACACTGCTCAATGTGAGGAAGATCGTGCACTTCGGCAAACACCAGGAAGTGAACGCATGCATCAAGTTGCTATTGTCCTACTACCACGAAGGGTACTTATGGTTGAACTGACACATCACTGTGGATCTGACCTTGATCAATTGGATCACAGGGCTAAGCATGCAAGGCCTTGACCCACGGGAATTTTTCCCTGGAAAGACCTCAGACCAAGCATTAGCACAGAGGATCAAAGAGACTTATGGTGATGCCGAGAACGGCACGTGAGGATACAAGGTATCCTCTATCCAGAGTGGTGCAATGTGCCTTGCATGTCAGTTGATCGCAGGCAAGCTAGTTCGCAAGAAACGGCCTGCCCAAGTGACTAGATTCATAGTTGACCTCGCAGGGAAGTGTGTATAAGGACTTCAGATGAATTGGGTGCAGTACCTGGTAAACCAGTTGGAACTGGACTGCAGGGAAGCACAAGACCAAGGATATGAGTTCCAACTAAGTTGGCTTCTCATATTGATTGCTTTCATCGCATGGGAGATGTCGGAAGGTGCGACCTTCCTGTACATAGAGCCCTTTGAACCTTTGGATGCAAAGTTTAATACCTTGTGGTACTCTAACGATATCAACAAGTAGTGGGAATCCAATGTCATATTACACACTTATTACAACCAGTTGAAGCTAGCCATCCAGTCTGAGCCTCATATGACCCGAAATACCCTCCACAGGTTTCATCCCTTAATGAAGTTCAGCATAGACCGCCACTTCATTTATATCATAGCGTGCGTAGATGTCCATAAGAAGCAGTTGCAGTCATATTACAATCTTACAGAGGAAGACTTAGAGAAAATCACCAAGGAATGGTTGGCAGACCTCCTTATCTCAGCCAAACCTGCAGAGTTGTCTGATGTAGACAACCTGGAAGCTATGCAGGATACACCCGGACCTGGTAAGACAAAGAAGCCTGAAGAACTTCAGGATATAGACAACACATCCATGAAAACTGCGTCCATTTCACCAAAGTAAGGAGGTGATGGCGAAGAGATTGATGGCATGGAAGCTGAGAAAAACAAAGGTGAGGGAACATCGCATAGATACGAGGAGGAACCCTCAAAGAAAATAAAGGCTTCCCCCTATAAACCATCATCATGGAAGAAAGTAAAAGCAACTCGGACTAAGTTCCAGACTGTCCTCACTCCCGATGATTTCAATTTCATCATCGCTACCCTGAATGATGCTTCATTGGAGATCAAAGAAAAGCAGGAGGCTAAGAAGGAGGAGATGTATAACCATATTAAGGCTGAGCTCCAAGGGGTGTAGTAGGCACTTCAATCCATCCGCGCAGTCTCCACTGTGCCTTTATCAGCAGGAACAACGGAAATGGGAGATGAGCCATCTCAACTCCACCAAATCGCCGACTCAGTCGAAGCTCACCTTCGACGAGCTCAGGAAGAAACAACGCAAGACACCTAGGATTTGACACAAGTACAGAGCGCACTTGTAGAACAATGTGGTACTGTAGAATGGGAAAATCTTTCCTTGCAAGCAAAGTGGGAAGAGAAAAAAACACAACTACAGTAAAACAAGGAGCAATTGATCGTGGAGCAGCTAGAAGTAAAGGAACAGGTCAATAGAGCACTTCGCTCTGTGAAAACCATAGAAGTGATAACTGAAGAATGGGTTCCACAATAGGTGGCACAACTTGAAGAAGTGATCCAGCAGCTTCAGCAATGCATCGCAGATATGGAACTTCGTATTGTGCCCAAGTCCCCTCAAGATATAAGATACCTAAGGGAGGCAATTGCCCACAACACAGTTCACAAATTAAAATCCCTTGCCTTGGAATGAAAGAAACTGAGCTCCAGGAGTGATCAAACATATGAAAACCTTACGGAGAATCTAGAGTTACAGGCATTAGAGTCGCAGCTTCAAGAAGCAAAGCAGCACATAGATACGTTACAGGCGCAGCTGAAGGCATTGTCACCAGTTGAAAGAATGAAGAGGTTTCAAGAGAAACACACCGCCCAACAATAGATCCACATGATACAAAGTAAAGTGATGGAAGTCTCTCAACGACTTCAACCAGTGCAAGAGAAGGAATGCCGATTGTTCACTGAAGTTGAAAGCCAAGTAGCAGAGCTTGAAAAGGTTGTCATCACTATAGAACAATGCCTAGAATGGCTAGTAAATGATGTAGTGATCCAAGATTTCACTGAGCAAGAGGCCATAGAACTGCAGCAGATCGAAGCAGCTCAAGCCAAGCTCCAAGCATTCAAGGCAGAATTTCTCAGACTAGAGTGACTCAGGATGAGTCACAGGTGAGTGTTGGGGGCCTGTTGGCCCTTGACCAAGTTTTGGGAGATTCTTGGTCATGTTGACCTATTTTGGGACTTTGACAGCCTGTCGAAGGAGGAGCACAAGATGGAGTGGAGATCAAGGGATCTTGGCCTACTTTTGGGTCCATTTTGGGTTTTTGGGAATATGTAATGGGTGTGGGATATTGGCCCATGGGTTTTACCCATGCTTAGGACTATTTTGTATGTATAAATAGATATCTAGGCAATGTAAAGGGAGGGATACATGTAATAGATCGACATCTATGTGATGTATGCTAAGTAAAAATAAGGTCTGTAAGAGCTTTGTGCCTATGTGAGACTTGCAGAAGCTAAGTGCAAGTCATTGTAAGAAGTTATAGAAGGCTTTTGTGTTGTAACGCAAGGAAGAAGGATCTAGCAAGCTGCACAGATATTTTTTCCTATGTGCAGTAGGGTTTTTGATGGCTCTATGCTTGTAACCGATTGAAGATGCTAATAAAGAAGAAGGACGTAACCCCAGGGTGGGGGTGAACCACGTAAATACTATGTTGTATTGCTTTGTGCTTGTATTAATGTGTTTATGTCTCCTTTTGCTAAGTGCTATGAGATGATTGGATATATCTTCTTATGCTTAGTGCTAATGATGTGTAGGATGTTATATATGATACACATGAATATTCTTAGTGCTTGATCTATTAAATCTGATGTATTTTACCGATGCTAAGTGCTTGAATACATTGTGAATGCTATGAGGCTCTATTTTACCAGTGAAGTGGATATTAACTGCATATTGAAGAACTAACTGTGCTAAGTGCTTTATTAAGTGTTAGAATCACATATTTGTGTCCTAGCTAAGGTTGCAGACACCTGAGTCTTGAAACCACCCCTGCCTCTACCCCGAGTGAGACTTCATTTGCTTCGTAGGTGTTGCCAAAAACATTGATACTTAGGGTTTTGTTGGTGCGCTATTGTAGCGTTGAACCCCGAGTCTGCCCCTGTGCCAACAAACACCAAATTATAAAGGTAAGTTACAACCTTGTCTCACCTTTGGCACTGCATCGAAGACAACTGTCCAGGTTCCTCCAAGAATCCCTCAAGCATCGACTCAACCACTATACTCTTCCTTTGATGGCCCAAATAGGGATAAGGATACACCCTATAGCCATATATATAGGAAAGAGGTGCTGGAAAAGAAGTTTCTAGATAAAAGGGAGTGTTTCTCAAAGGATTATAGGAAAGGGAGGCTTTCTCGATAACAACCACATAACCTTGCACCAAGAGAATTAACCTCTCCTTATCCATCAATGGTTCTTTTATATCTTACCCAAGAGGTTTAGGGAGTTGGATTCCATTTTTTACGGGCATGGGGATGTCAGGGAATGAACCCAACCAAAAAACCCTCCCGAAAACACAGAATTATTTATTTTTTATGATTTTTTAGGGTATCCGCGGGTTGCAAGCTTGAAAGTCATGGATGTTCATGTGTTGCACTAGAGAAACCCACATATATGCTTATAAGGAATGTTTTTTAAATCATTTTGGAGCGGCAATTTGGGAAAATGTCTAGCAAGCTTTGGGAAAGGGTTAGGCCATGGCACAAATGCATAGGTGTGGAATTTTGTGCTATAACAAATTCCCCCTAAGTGTGAGGTCAGAAGGGAAAAATTATGGCCGAAATACATTATAAACTCTGAGAGGTGAGGATGCATTGAAGTACCCTAAAGGTTCCCAAACAACTGATTCAAGAACAATAACCATCAACAAAGATCAAACAAGAGTTTTTCTTCCCAAGTCAGGCATACCCATGCTCAAGAGTGATATAAGCATGGCTGCCAAAGAAAGTACACTTCAGATCCATGGTACATATGAAAGTATGACTAATGTCCATAGCCATGAATAATACATAGTGGATCCATGTGATAAATATGAAGTATAACACATGGCCACGAAGAATGCACAATGGATCCATGTCAAAGTATATCATAGCCATGAATAGATACACAAAAGAGATGTCTCAAGATCAATAACATAGGATATCTAGAACCAAGAGAATGAACAAGTTGATCATCTGCAAGTACCAGTGTCTATGAGGTGTCCTCATATGAGTCGGGAAGGAGCACAAAATATGTGGTGCTCGTACTTCACCCGGAGTCTTCACAACAATCCATTGTGGTGGAAGTCTACACTATGTGAATAGATGTGTTGAAGTCGAACAAAGTGAGACATCATATTATTACTGGTCATTGATGTGTATCGTTAATAAATGTGAGACAACCCATCGATGATGATAATGGGATTTAAGGTACCATGGTACAATCTAGCAAGTGTGAATAAATGAGACGACGTCAAACACTTGGTAGAGTCTATTGAGCAGGGGACATTGATGTATTCCCACTTTTGATAGTGAGGGAACCTGCCACTAATGACTGCAAGCCCCAAGGTACCAAACATAACTCTAGATACCTCTCCCAGAGAAATATGTGTATATTCGATGGGAAGAGATCCACTGGAAGGAAGGCATTAAGGCATCCTCCATCAACTAGCATGAGGGGTGGAGGAAGGCCAAATATTTGGAAGAAATCAAATGAAGAGATAGATACTCCTGATGATGAGACTGACTTGGGAAGGTTGACTTCCAAGGTCAGATACTAACTACAGAATGGCCAACTCAAGTTGAAACCTTCCCTTGAACATAAACACGACACATTATGTGACTTAGGAAGCATGACTATAAACTGGGATACATTCGTGATACAAGAGGCATCAACAAACACTCCATATGGTTGGAAGAATAACCAACCATGGGAGATAAAACTCAAAAATGAGAAAAAAGTCTCCTAAAGCTATACTAAACCCAAAATGATGAGATCATGACTCAAAATTGTGCTTTTTTCAAGGGCGAAAAAACTGCTGCCAATAAAAGAGATAGATGTTTTCCCCCCTCTTTTTGGTTTTTTGATTTTGTTTTGTCTTTTCATATTATAAAAGCCTGAAAAAGAAAAAAATAATGCTATTGTATAGTGGAGGAAGCGAGTGTCGTGGCAAAGAAAACTAGTTCCATAGTGTAGGGAACATACCTATGCTCAATGTAAGGAAGCATGTGCAGGATAAGGACACTCGGGGGATGTTCCCTCTAGGTATAAGGTGTTGAGTCGCAAAGGCATAAAATGCAAGGCTGAGGGATAATAGGAATGTATAAGAAATTGGTTCAACTACAACATGTTGAATATGACATTAGGCCTAAAAGCACTAGCAGTCAAAATGCAATGCAGTTACAACTCAACTTTAGGAAGTAAACCTCCCATGCTGGTCTTTTTCATAAGTTTAGTCTCCAGGGCCTGAATGATAATAAAATAATACCAAGGAGAACTCTTCTGGTCGATATTGGACCAGAGTATTCCTTTTTCATAAATAGTTCATTCAGTCTGGAAAAGGGTTCAACTTATACTAAAAAGATGTCTCTTCAAATCCCTTTTACGAGTGTAACAGAGACAATATCACTCAACCAAATTTTCATATTTAAGGAGTCTTAAAAGAGATTAACTATGGACTCCCTCATCCTTTTTTGTAAATTTAGTCTCCTGAGTCCGAAAAAGTATAAAACAAAAATGAGGAGAACCCTTTTAGTCCATAGACTAGAGTATACCTTTTTCATAATTAGTCTATTCAGTCCAAAAAATAGGTAAACTTGTGTTGAACATATGTTCCTTCAGGACCATTTAACGAGTGTAAAAGGAACAAGGTCACTCAACAATCTTTTCAATTTTAAGGAATCTGAAAAGAGATTAACTATGGACTCCATAATGCTGTTGTTGGTAGCATATAAGGGAGGGAGTCCTACAGGTAATGGCCAGAACAAGAGTGAGTAAGAATCATGAATTTCAAATGCAAACTCATGGTGGGGATTAAATAAGACTCCCAAGCCTAAAACAAACTTGTAGCATGAGCACCAGAATACAAGGGGACTCTAGACTAGAGCGCTCATGGAAGTTAGGCTCTACCATCAACAAAATGATGCTTTTGAGCAAAGAGAAAGGTTTCATCACTTGTTAATAGGTTCGACCCTAGGTTTAAGCAGAAATGACAAATGATAATGCAAAATTTCAGGTGAATGCGCCCTACCCTAAATGCCAGTTATGAGAACATTACTTGCCCATGACCTTTTTAAAAATTTCAGCCAATCGATAACAAGAAACTGAGGAGCATCCACATTAGCCTAATACCTACAAAAAGGGACCATAGAACTACAAAATATTGACCATTATTTAAATGTTGGGAAAAAATATTGAAATTATAGGAAGTGGGTTTTCAAAATTTAATAAATATTGGTTTATTTACCTATTTACCATTCCATTTTTACCATTCTTCCCATAAAAACAACCAAAGTGACCAAAACCCTTGAAGTTCCAAATGAATGATTGCGAAGCTTGGAGCAACTAGAACTTTTTCCACCTGAAACAAGGTATTTTCACCCTACCTTTCATTTCATTTACTTTTTTCTCCAATTTCATGGAAACATTGGGATTAAAACTCATTTAGTCAAATCATGTTTGTGCATTCGTGGGATTCCTTAAGGAAGCACACGGATATTCACAGCGGGTGGAAACACCAATCACGAATATCCGCGTTTTTTCTCACTAGAGGCCGCGGATGCCCAGGGAAGTTTTTGAAAAAGAAAAATTAACTCAAAAATTGTCTTGGAAATTGGGTAGGATGTTCGTTCATTGAAGAGAATGTGAACATGAAGAGGTGGACTGGGTAGTATTCAATGATGACAAAGCTAAACAATATCTACATGCATGTGTCATGTACAATTTGTTTCAAATTGGTGGCATGAGGGCCCAAAGGAGATTGTTGAATCTCTTGATTGACTATTGGCACCCTGATGCCGAGGAATTCATAATCGCTAGGAAATCACTAACCATCACCATGGAAGACATTTACTTCATTACCGATTTGTCTAGGAGAGGGGAAGTGCCAAAATTCTAAACTCGTGGAGGAGGGTGGAGTATCAATGACTACATAAACAAATATTTTGATGCTTGCACCAAGAAAAGTTGATCACAAGTGCCTATCAAACATATAACCAATTTGAGTCTCTAAGTCATCCTCTATACCATGGTTCCTATCGTGGGATCCAATTCCTTGCACT
>CBVK0101730954.1:0-14010 GCA_900067695.1 Picea abies | reverse complement strand
CATTAAATACATTTTGTAATTTATTTGCAAATGTGAAATATTTACATGTGAATGTGTGTGCTTACATTATTGGTGATATAAATTCCAATCTAAAACATAATTAGCATAGGCATCAGCTAATTCATTATCTCTCATAGGAACATGCTCATAAGTAATAAAATCAAATGAACGCTCAAGAAGATGTGCCCTAAGGAAAAAATGTAACAACACTGGATCGTGTACTCTATACAATCCATTTAACTGTGAAACCACCAATTGCGAATCCATGAACACTTGAAGGAAATTAATGCCACATGGAAATGAATCTCGCAAAAACTTAATAACTACGCTATACTCGACAACATTGTTAGTAGTCGCCCTGAGATATACACCTCCAGTGGACACTAGCTGACTAGAAGGAGAGTAAATCACCCAAGTAGAGGATGCCAAGTGTTGAGTATGGCGACTAGTGCCATCCACAAATCCAAAGTAGATCAAAGACTCCTTGGGAATTTTCCACATACCAAAAGCACACCAATCACTAATGCAACAAAAGGATGAAGAGAATTTTAAATGAAGTTATGTACAAAATGAAGAATAGTTGCAAACCTGCTAATGCTCAAGCCCTCGGGCTCAAGCATAATACTTCTTGAGATAGAGCCCATTTCTGTGCTCCAACAACACATTACCTTTATAATCCGCGAGCTCATAATATCTTTTTTCTAAAACTTGTCATATTACATAAGGGACGTACCACATAGGGTTATACTTACCTACCCCCAGGGAACCCTTGTCTTGGTCATTTACCAACACAAGGTCTCCCTTGGAGAAAACCCTAGGACAACCATATTTATCGTACTGAGACTTTACATGCTTCTTTTTCACTTCATTTGATAAAGCTGCATCTAGATGTTTCTTATCAAGATGTTCAAGATAAACTAGGTGCTCTTTGAGTTGAGTCATTTCAGGAAGGAGTTCAACCACGATTTTAAGTGAAGGAACCTCACACTTGATCGACAAAACTGCTTCCACTCCGTGGATGAGTTGGAAAGGCGAGAAACTAGTAGTAGTTTTCACTGAGGTCTGGTAATCCCACAAGGCCAGATATAACATCAAGTGCCAGTTAGTTAGAGATGAGTTAGCCATTCTTCTTAGTATCATTATTAATGATTTGTTCACGGCTTCAACTTGATTGTTTCCCTAGGGAAAGTAGGGAGATGAATGCTCCTGCCTAAATCCCAGTTTTTATGCTAGCTCCAACATGACACGGTTTTGAAAGTGACTTCCATGGTCAGTGAAAATCTCTCTTGGAACCCCGAACCTAGTTATGACCTGATTAAAGATGAAGAGGGTTGCAATTTCCCCGTCATTAGAAAACATTGGTATATCCTCGGCCCACTTAGTAAAGTATTTGACGACCATAATAATGTGACGATTCCCCCTAGTCGAAGTTGGTTGTCATGTCATGCAATCTACCCCCCACTTGGTGAAGGGGCCGACAACAATAAATGGGAAACGTGGGAGCGAGATGTGCGCGCATTTTCTTAGTGAATATTTGACATAGCTAACACTTCTTGACTCCCTTAATACAATCCCTAAATATCATAGGCCAAAAGTGTCCTGCGTACAAGATGTTTTGGGTTGTTTCCAACCCATATAGTTTACCACCACATGATCCACTATGGTAGTCATTCAACACAGCCTCTGCTTCTTCAAAAGTCAAACAACTATGAATCGAGTCCACCCCACATCGATATAATGTGTCAGTGATGATGAGGTAGTTTTTATCCATGTGACAAATTTTTCGTCGCTTGTCTTGTGAATAGTTTGGAGGAAAATTTAGAGTCTGGAGATATATAAGAATATCCCCATACCATGATTCAGACGAAGAGATAAGGAAAATATGCTCATCTGGAAACAAGTCTGTCATTTCACTTTCGTCATTCTCAACTGGGAACTCTGACATTAACTCGGAAAATACCAAAGATGTCTTAGACTTTGATAACACAAAGTCCAGATCGAACTCTTGAAGCACAACAACCCATTTTTTGTACTTCCCGCCAATAATTATCCTAGTCAACACGTATTGGAAAGGATTAACGGTGGTGATAACGGTTGTCTTACATAGCAAAATATAGTGTCGAAGTCACTGGACATCATGGAATGTTGCCAGTAATATCTTTTCAACGTACAAGTACTTGAGTTCAGGACCTATCAATGCATGGATTAAATAATATATGATGTGCTCTTGGAGCTCATCATCTTCCTGAACAAGAACCATGCTAATAGATGATTCAGTGGCTGCCAAATACAACAAGAAATCACGATTGTAGTTGGGGGGACTCAACAAAGGAGTTGAAACCAAATCTTTCTTTAACACATCAAACAAATGTTGTGAGGCTTTGTCCCAATAAAATGGGACCCGTTTCTTTAAAAGGCACATGAAACCTTTCATGATGTTAGCATAGTTCGGCACGAATCACCGGAGAAAATTGTCCTTTCCCTGCAGGCTCTGAAGTTGTCTAATCATATGCGGGGGAGGAAACTAAATTATTTCCTCACACTTAAAGGGGTCAACCATGACCTCGTTCGTTGAAATGATGAATCTAAGAAGACGACTGGAGGTCGCAAAAAATATACACTTGTGCGGATTCAATCGGATCCGATAGTAACGACATCGTTCAAAAACTAAGCAGAGGTGTAAGAGATGTTGGGCTCTCTTTTGTGAATGAGTTATTAGATCATGTAAGTAAGCCTCCACTATATGCTTCAAGTCATCAAAAGGAAACATCATGGCCTGCTGGAATGTGGAACCAACGTTTTTAATACCAAAGGGCATCTTCTTGTAAGCGAAGGTTCCCCAGGGATATATAAAGGTTGTCTTGTATTGGTCCTCCAGATGAATCTCAATTTGGTTGTAACCAAAAAAACCATCCATAAATGAAAATATTTCTCTCCCTGCACACTCATCTAAGATCCGGTCGATGAATGGCATCGGGAAGTTATCTTTGCGACAAGCCTTATTTAAGTCCCATAAAGATGCAAACACAAATTATACCCTATTTTTTATCGAACGAAACTGGGTTGGAGTACCATTTTTTCAAAGGAATGGGGTAGATGAAGCCTGCATTAAGTAGCTTCTCCACCTTTTCTTTGATTGTCACCGCCTTCCTTGATCCAGGTGGATATTGGTGGCCACCCACCTATTCCAACTGGCTCCTCATGTTCATTTTTTATTCAACACATCTTTATGTAATGCTTTATAATTGTGAGTTCTACACTTCTGGGGTTGTCTGAAGCCTCAAAAATTCTCCAGGTGGATACGGGTGGCCTCTCGCCTAATCCAACTTGCTTATTTTGTATGTTTTCATGTCAGCACATCTTGTTGTACTTCCAGGGCTATTTTGGGGCCCTAAATGTTGTTTTTTATACTCACCATAGTGAAACTATAGATAGATTTAGATTCTGACAGTGAAATGTGTAGATATCTGAAAGACCTTTCCAACGGGATATCACGCACCTAAAACGGAGGTCATATGCAAAAGGTATGACCCTATGAAGTTGAGGTACCAAATTACACCAACTTACCCATAGGGCCCACATGACTTTTGGTGTTTCACCTTCTAGGGTTAGGTTTTTGGATGTCTAGGGTTTTGGCATTCATGAGTAATATGAAAAGGGCCTCTGGACCGTCATTGTAATCCATTCTTCTCAAAAAAATGTGCGTAGTAGCCACATCTATTCTCAGAGATAACTACCACCATTTGAGCAAGTTTTAGTTCTGCATTTTTACAGTTTCATCCTATTTCATTATTTAATAGAAGATATTGTTCACTAGATATTTGTGTTATTCTTCCTATCTTTGTGTTTATTGTATTCAGTCTGCTAATCAGTTCATTCCGCTCCTAAATACAGATCAGTGGTATCAGAGCAGTCTGCTCTTCATTTATTTTTATTCGTGTATATCCCCGACAAGGTTTGGGTACAAGAAGTTAGGACATGAACCAGTCAAGCCATTACCAGATCGACCGTGCCGATCCCAAAAACAACCCATGAGAGATGAAAATAAATATGATGGACTAGGAGATCCTATTAAAATGTTTCTCGAGGAAGCCCTCATGTGAAAAAGGAACATAATGATGGACAAATTCGCACAGATACTTCGACAATCGCCCACGGGAGAAGCATATTCATCATAAGGCCATGCAACCCCCTTCAAGGTATAGGTAAATTTTGATATTCCATTATTTGAAGGACTGATAGATGTAGATGTTGTAGATAAATGGTTAAATCTCCTCGAAGGATATTTTTCGGTCCACAATTTTTTCGATAGGGAAAATATCACTTTTGCACTCCTCAAGGCCCTTCCCCATGTTAAAGACTAGTGGGACACTTACTATGAGCAAAGGGTCAAGGAGGAATTTTTAGTTTTTGTGGTGGCCCCTACATGGGATTCCTTCTGGGACACCATTAAAGAAAATTACTACTCTGTTGGAAGCTACGAGGACTAGTACATTAGATGGACCACCCTACATCAAGAAAGGGACCAGACAGTACCAGACTTCACCAATGTTTTCTATACCCTACACACCAAATTGGGTATCAAATATTTAGAGTGTCATCTAGTGATAAAATACCATGGATGTTTGCATAGATACATTCAAACAGAAATGGAGTTCCTGGACATTGCCTCATTGGGAACGACTTATAGATACACTGTCAAGATCGAGCAAAAATTTAAGCAGAAACGACAAGAGTTTGGATCTATAAACCCCTCACAGCCGAAACAGGGAAAAAGAAACCCCAACCCACACAGCAAGGGACCAAGTCGAGATGACCTCCCTCAGGACAATCCGTCCAAGCTGTAACACAAGAAGGGAAACGAGAAGACAAATAAGGACATAGGGAAATGGTATGAGTACCATAAAAGTCCTTGGCACAACACCGACAAATGCCACTCCAAGAAGTCCCTCATGGTCGAGCTGAAGGCTTCCAAGTCAGAGGACGATTCTGATTCTGAGTCAAATCCTGAAGGAGGGAAGCAGATTATCGACACTGAACCTAGTGCCATGGTTGCTACCACCAAAGTCCAACCAAGTGAACAAG
Source organism: Picea abies (assembly GCA_900067695.1). Lineage (NCBI taxonomy): Eukaryota > Viridiplantae > Streptophyta > Pinopsida > Pinales > Pinaceae > Picea > Picea abies. Next base: position 8,925 of record CBVK0101730954.1, on the reverse strand, counting down.
AAGAACCAGAGGAAGGGGAATTCCTCTTTCACTTGCAGATGTAGCTCAAGAGGGATCCGATTCATTTAATTTTCGACAACGGTAGTCAAAAGAACCTGATTTTAGTAGAGGTTGTCAAGTTGTTGAACCTACCAATGACAATGCACCCGCAACCCTATACCATCAGTTGGCTTCGTTAACGAAGAGATCTTTGTGTCAGCCGACAGTGTCATCTGCCCTATGGCATCAAGCCTTTCAAAGATGAGGTACTGTGTGATACTTCCCCTCTTGAAGTTTGTGATGTTCTTTTAGGACAACCATATTTGTGGAAGCCTCATGCTATGTATGAGTCTAGACCCTGCAATGTTATTATTACTTTGCGTAGACAATTGTACAAGATCCCAGAGGTGGCACCACCTACTGTTATTCTTTAATCTCTGCTAAGAAATGCAATAAGGTCATTTAAAAGACCGAGAAGTTTGTCTTCTTTGTGATCCATGCTCATAATAAGAATAAGTTCATTTCCATATCCATGGCCTCTACACAACACCTCTCCTTGCAACAGAAGCAAGTGGACAGGATCATGGAAGAATACAGAGACATCTTCACCTCACCTACAGGGGTACTGACACACTTCCAAGTCAAGCATACAATTGATCTAAAACTCGATGCACCTCTACCTAATGGACCAGTCTATCGGCGCTCACTGATGGAGAATGACGAAATCAGGCGTTAGATCCAAGAGCTTCTTCAAAAGGGGCACATCAGACCTACATCCTCCCCATATAGAACCCTGATTGTACTAGTGCAGAAGAAGGACGGGACTTGGTGACTCTGCATTGATTACAGAGCCTTAAAAAAAATCACAGTCAGGAACCGCTACCCCATTCCCATGATTGATGACCTTATTGACCAACTCAAGGGGGCAAAGTTCTTCAACAATATTGACCTGAAGTCTGGTTACCACCAAGTTCCCATCAAACCAACTGATGTTTGGAAGACATCCTTCAAGTCTAAATAATGTATCTATGGATGGCTAGTCATTCCCTTTGGCTTAACAAATGCACCAGCCACTTTCATGAGGTTGATGGACGATGTATTGAGACCCTTCACCAACTCCTTTGTGGTAGTATATTTGGATGACATACTCATCTTCAACAGAACATGGGAGGAGAACATGCAACATATTCAACAGGTTTTGAGCACTCTACGGCAACACAAGATCTATGCCAACTTGGAAAAATGCTCTTTTGGCATGAATATGGTCCAATACCTCAGCTACATTGTTGATGATCATGGGATACATGTTGATCTAGCTAATTCCAAGTCATCCATGATTGGCCAGCCCCAACCACACTGACCGAGCTTCAGAGCTTCTTGGGACTCGCCAATTTCTACCGATGGTTCGTCTTGGGATTCTCCCATATTGCATGGGCCCTTAGCCAGGTGACCAAGTGTGGTGGTAGGGCCAAGTTCATGTGGAGGAAGGAGCAGTAACAAGAATTTGATGATCTGAAACATCGTTTGTTCTCATCTCCAATACTGTCCTTTCCTGATCTGCAACAACCATTCAAGATTGAGACTGATGCATCTGACTATGCTTTGGGTGTAGTTCTCACTCAGCATGGGCATCCGGTGGAATACCATAGTGAGACACTCTCTGATACTGTCTGGAAATACCCCACCTATGAAAAGGATATGTATTCCATTGTACAAGCTTGTCGTCAATGGAAACATTACATTCTAGGGAAAGAGATGATCATACACACTGATCACAAGCCTCTGTAGTTCATACAGACACAGGGTAAATTGCAGAACGATTGCCATCAAAAGTGGTCCACCTACCTGCAACAGTTCCATATCAACATCACGTATAAGACAAGTATCTCCAATCATGATGCTGACTACCTTAGTCAACCTCCTGTGGCTGCACTCACCACTGTGCTCCATTCCTGTGGACATGAAACATCGGAGTGGCCCCAAATTTACCAGCAAGATCCAGACTTCTCCACCACATATCATCTCTTGGGTACAGGTGCCACTTTCATTGATTTTCACATTCAAGATGGACTCTTATGCCACCTGGGCCATCTCTGTGTTCCTACAAGAAAGAGTGAAAAACTGATTTGGGAATCCCACTATAGTCGGGTGGCAAGACATTTTGGCATAAAGAAATCTGTAGTCGTTCTTCAGAAACATTTTTATTGGCCAAAACTTTGACAGGACTTCAACAAGTATATTAGAACTTGCACCTCCTATGTCATTGCCAAGCCAACCATCAAGAAGAAATGCTTATATACCCCTCTTCCTATTCCCGAGAAGCCATGGGAATCCATCTCCATGGATTACATGTCTGGTTTTTCATCCACCAAGCACAAAAATGACTGTGTGTTTGTGGTCGTTGATTGGTTTTTGAATATGGCCATCCTCACAACCTGTAAGAAGAATGTCACAGTGGACAATACTGCCAAGCTCTTCTTTGAATGAGTTTGGGTCCACTTTGGGATACCACATACCATCAACTCTGACTAAGACAACAGGTTCATCAACACCTTTTGGTTGAGTATCTGGTATTTGTTAGACACCAAGCTCACAAAATCCACTTCTTTCAACCCCCAAACTAATGGCCAAATCGAGGTCATCAATCAGATGATTGTGCACACCCTGTGCATGTACAATTATAAGCATCCCCGTACATGGGACAAGAGTCTCCCATATGTCCAACACAGTTACAATAGGGCTCTCCATAGTTCCACCGGCCATAGGCCATTTCAGGTGGGTCCAGGATTCCAACCCTTGGGACCCATTGATGTTGCACTTCCTCTTGCCACCACACAGACAGAATCTTCCCCTACTCAGTCCGCGATCGAAAAAGCCACCAGATTCATTGAGCAAATTTAGAACATTCGCCAACAAGTCCAAGAGATTTTGTAGAAATCTAATGCTAAGTACAAGCAAAGCCATGATCAACACAGAGTACCACACCAGTTTCAGGTTGGTAACAAATTCTAGTTACATTTGTAGAAGGAGCGTCTCATCGGGCCCCATCAGAAGCTTCACCCACTTCTTTATGGGCCTTACACCATCACCAAGGTTGTGGGTAGCAATTATTTTGAGCTCACCACTCCACCCTTCCTTGGTCCGCATCTAGTATTCAATGTGGATCTCCTTTGGCCATATTTTCCACTGTTATTGGACACCTCTGAGATCACCTAACAGTTGGAACCAACAAAGCTCAACCATGACTACATGGAACAAGCATCCAACGATCAGATAGTGGACACATAGGTCAAGGGTACTCACCAGCAGCGGATCCAACTTTATCGGGTTGTCAAGGCAGGGAAACTCCTACACCAAGGCAAGTGGCTCACCCACGGCCAAATCTAGCATAATTTTCCTCACCCGATGGGGGAACTCAATGCAATGGATACCATTTCTTTCTAAGGGGGGAGGATTGATCCAGGTGGATATTGGTGGCCATCCACCTATTCCAAGTGGCTTCTCATGTCCATTTTTTATTCAACGCGTCTTTCTGTAATGTTTTATAATTGTGAGTTCTACACTTCTGGGACTGTTTGAAGCCTCACACATTCTCCAGGTGGATAAGGGTGGCCTCTCGCCTAATCAAACTGGCTTAATTTGTATGTTTTCATGTCAAGACATTTTATTGTACTTCCAGGGCTATTTTGGGGCCTTAAACATTGTTTTTTTGACTCGCCACAGTCAGAATGCAAACAGAGTTGGAGTTTGATAGTAGAATGTGTATATCTTTGAAAGAACTTTCCAACGGGCTATCACGTGCCTAAAACGGAGGTCATATGCAAAAGTTACAACCCTAGGAAGTTGAGGTACCAAATTACACCAACTTACCCATAGGGGCCACATGAATTTTGGCGTTTCACCTTCTAGGGTTAGGTTTTTGGATATATAGGGTTTTGGCATTCATGAGTAATATGAAAAGGGCCTCTGGGGCCTCATTATAATCCATTATTCTCAGAAAGATGCACGTAGAAACCACATCTCTTCTCAGAGATAGCTACCACCATTCGAGGAGGTTTAAGTTCTGTAGTTTTACAGTTTCAACCTATTTCATCATTTAATAGAAGATATTATTCACTGGATGTTTGTGTTATTCTTCCTATCTCTGTGTTTATTGTATTCAGTCTGCTAATCATTTCGTTCCGCTCCTAAATCTGGATCATTCTTGGGGTTTACAAGCCTCAACTTTTGTTGAATCGGCTTTGTGTTTTCATAGGTTTGAATTTCATGTTGAACTATCCGAGGGTCAATGCATTTCTTCGTAATACCATGCAAAAATGTATTGAAACTATTTAAAAAGTGTCATGTACCGAACAATCTCATCTTGCAAGCATTCAGCTCCAATGAATACATTTTTTACGACATCAGGATTCTTAGAGATGTTGATCGAGATTGTCTTTGATATATTATCCATATTTCCTTTGGCATAGACACCATGCCCAACCAAGGGATTGAATATCCCATCAATACTTCCAACAATAGTTGAATTAAACTCTCCATTCTATATTCGACTAAGTTCAGGGAGGAAATATGATCTATGATGCAAATCCCCCCATGGCCTTTCATATCCAACCATTTCCTTGATAATTGCTTCATTTGATTGCAAGACGGTGTCTAAACAATCTTGGGAGCTTGAAGAGTTTTGAGCCCAAATAGGCTTAGGAAAAAGATCGTCCTCTTCAGTGACCACAGGAGTTTGATCTAGGTCTTATGTTTCATGTTGAATGGATTGATAAGCTACTTCATCTGCATACAAGGGTCCGACCATCCCAGAATGGACTTGACCTTCAACTGAACTAGATGGTGAGGGAACTGTCCAGGGGTCATGCATATATGAAGTTCTAAACAAAGAGACCCTATTGATGGGAGTGGAACAAACATACGAAATCCGTGTGGGAGAACAAAAAGATCCCATAAGATAAGGGTGCACACCACAACCGATGCTCTGAGTGTCTGCTTGAGAGTTTTCAATCCAAGGCATAGTGGTCTGAGGGTTAGCTGCTGCATGAGATAGGTTGGATGCCACTTTATTGATGGTCACAATTCTTCCCTCATGGGGAAAACATATAATCCAAAATATTGTCGAGACAACAACTATCAAGGCATATGTCCAACTTCTTCCTAACAACAAATTATAGTTGAGCGACACATCAACTAATTCAGCCTCCACACAAACGGACTTTCCCCCTAGTGTAATCAGACAAGAAGGAATCATACCATGTGGTTGAAATGAATGTTCATCGAAGGTAGTCAAGAGTGTAGGAGAGGGGGTAAGCTCAGGAGAACCGATAGCTTTCCAACATGACAAATACATTACGCACATTGAAGCACCCTCATCAACGACGATTCTCTTAACTAAGATATTGTTGCAAACAACACCAATCTAAAAATCTACATGATATGGAAGGCATGGCCTCACATAAGTAGAATCAAACTTCATTACGAGATGAATGGAAGAATCAATAGATCCTATAGCAGACAACAATGTAGCGCGTTGTGAGGGGTAACTTTGGAGTACCTCCAAAGTGGAAATTACACAAGGCGTCTGAGCCAAAACCTCAACAATTGAATAATTGGGAGTGGATCTTGCATTAGGGTTATACGATGTCATTTTATAAACAACCTTAGGTATGTGTGACATTGTCTCTTTGTCAAGATTCTCTATGTGGAGATGGGTATGATCTTCTGAAGTTTTCTCACCCTTCTCGATCGACTTTGGATTATCATAATTTTGAGATCTTGTCGAAAAATATACATCCTTTAGCTTCAAATGGAAAACAATTTTTACTACTTCTTTATATCCATCAGAGGGGGGAGCACCTAAAGTGCCCCCCTGTGGGTTGAAGTTGGAAGAACCAACTTGCAAATTCTACCCTTGTGGAAAGGGATTCTTCAACACAACAGGTTGTTGTTGTTGATTCAAATTTATAAAATGTTGGGCTTCTTCCATTTGTGGGCATTGATGTGTAAGGTGATCATCGTTATAAAGCTTGCAAGGAAACTTCACCTTCCTTTTTTCATCCTTGGCCCCTTCATCATTCTTATAATAAAAATTGTTATTTCCCCCACTACCCTTCTTACCCTTGCCTTTTTTCTTCTCTCTGGGTTGCTAAGGACCTTTCAAAGTCTTCATTTTCACAGAATGTGCTTTTGAAGACTAGGTGGTGGGGGTGGTCAAGCCAGAGGATAGACTGGCCGCAGGTTGCTGAATAACAAGTTTTTTTATCTGGCTAGTGGCCAGGTCTACAAATTTCGTTTGAGAAGAACCCACTATACCATCATCATGTGGGTTAGACTTTGGATTTTCCAAGTTGAGAGTAGATCACGACACATTCTATATAATCTCATAGAGAATTCCCTATTGAGAGTATATGAGCTCTAACTAATGCGCCCGAAAGATTGATTGTTCCTCTAAAAACACCCCTGAAGTTGCAACGTCTTTCGAAATATAGGGGATTAGAGGTTTTAGAAACCATTCAAGGAGGAACTCAGGTGGAATCATAGCCTTGATCAATATTTTTCTTCTCCTCCATTCTTGAATGTGATCGGAAATATACGTGGCATTATCTTGCTCAAAATTGGCCAACAGTTATGTCCTTGCATCATATCGAACATGGAGTTGGAAATGGTTTAGGAAAACCATGGCTAAATCATCGAAACTCGAGTACTTCTGCCTCTCAAGTTAAATATACCACTTCACAGTGCCTCTAGTGAGAGTATGCTAGAACAAACACAATCGAATTGAATCGTTATTAAGTGAGTTGGATGAACACCACAAGTGTAACATTGTCACGTGGTCCTATGGATCCTCTCCACTTTTCCCTTCAAACTTGGGTATGTCCTAAGGTAGTTTGGTTGGGATCGTAGGCCAACTAGGATCATAACAAATGGATCATCCATCAACTTGGATAAGTCTGGAAAGTGCAGTGTTTCTAGAAATGGTAGCCGAGGCTGCATCATTGACTGATTGGTAGCCTGAAAAGAAGGTATTGGGTTGTAACTAGCACTAGACTGTCAGAAAGAGTTTGCTATCAAAACGGAGCTTGGGATGAATCCTTTTTGGCCCTGATTAAATGGAGGAACACCTCCACCCATCTGATTATCGAAATAAGAATAGAGGTTGGCCCCAACGGACCCCTCATGCATAAGAACAAATCCTGGAATGGGGGTAGACTGACTGGGAAAGGGGTTTCCCCCTTACAACATCCCTTTAGAGGGACTCCACTGACCTTGGAGAGGGGTGCTCCCAAATGGTGCCCCCAGCGAAGACATAGGTCCTTTCTAGGGGAAAAATTGACCTAGGAAGGGGTTGCTCCCTGCCGACACTATAGATGTGGTGAAAGGGTTACTCCCAAACCCACCAAAAAGTGTGAATGAGGTCGACGTAGATGACATACTGGCGGATTGATATCCGCTACCCATGAAGGCACCCGAGCCCCATGTGGGGTTAGGGATAGAATATTGGACAGGTCCACTTCCGATGAATGGGGCTAACAGAGGAATGTGTCCTCCACCCCAAGACATGGCTTGATAAGGAGTTGGAGTGCTCCCTACACCAACATCTGAAAACTAGGATGCTGGCTGAAAACTAACCAACGCATTAAGTGCATCCATTGATGACATTCCATAAGAGAAAGTGTTTGTTTTTGATGAAAATGATGCAGCTGCACTCGAAATTCGAGTGGGAATGACGATCGGCGAGGCAATGGTGTTGGTTGTCGCAGTGATGATGGATTGAACCACATTTGTTGTTGACTCAACATATTGGGATGAAATATCCCCCCAGTAACTATCACTGAGGTGGGAGTTGCAAGGTCTCCCGACCCTAACACTGGCGGAGTGTTGTCCATAGTGGCCTAGTGGAGAGGGCTACTATTAGTGAGGTCCAATCTAGGAGGTGGGACTTGTATGAATGGTGATGGAAAAGTCTTAGGTAATAGAGGATTAAATTGTGGAGTGAACTCCCCAGCTCCAAGGTCCTTAATGGTTACCTCCTTTGGTTCTGAAGCATTGAATTCTAGAGGATCAATGTTTACAATCTCGGTTTGACCGGTCAGTATGAAAGAGTTGAACTAATTAAGCCTACGCCTTTGTGGAGGCGGGGGGAGAATTATTCCTAACCTCTTCCTCGGGAGGAAGGCCTTGAATTCGCCTTGATGTTCAGGGCGATTGGTTGGCCACTTTGAGTGATCGACTCTCAGTGACAATCGACTCGCCTTCCTAAAGTTGAACTACGTTCACCAATCACACCGCTACAAAGCCCTAAAATACAAGAAAAACATAAATAACTTTGTCAATATTCCAACTCAAGTGGATTAGGTATTGAGACTGGAACAATAACAAAGTGGGCTCGGGCCCTTCCAGACGAAGGCACGGGTTGATTAAGTCCCATGTACCAATGCAAAAAGGTATGAGAAGCAATTATCCTGACCTCCACATATCGGCCTTATCTGGTGCAAGTGCCCATGCTTCACGGGGAACCCTCTAGTAGTACTAAAGTGTGTGATACAAAATATACCCCAGGTACTACGGAAAACCCCCGAAATCACCTTGTGATATACCTAGGAGAAGAAACTATGGTTACCAGCTCGTAGTCGGTGCCCGACGTGTACAGTCGATAGTTGGGATCAAACATGTGGGCATGGTAGTAACACCTATTATCACTGAAATTTCGTCCGCACATGGCGACAAGAACTCTGCATCGTCAAAACAGGAAAAAAGTCATTCATGGCACAAGATTAATTCCTTAGCATTGCAAAAGGGTCAAAAAACTATACAAATGACCAAAAATTTGAAAGGCGCTTTACATCATCTGGGTACGTGCGCGTATGCGCGTAATAGCAACGTATAAAGTGCGCATATGTGCACAAGGCGCGGTTGTTGGGTGAAAAACCCACGCGCCTGCTA
>CBVK0101730949.1:0-15024 GCA_900067695.1 Picea abies | reverse complement strand
CAATAATGAGTCATATTTACATCAAACACTATTGGGTCCATTACCCAAAAATTTGTGCTACAGGTCTTTCTTCAAGGGTTGACATCAATGACAACCAACCTTAATCAACACATACCATAAATAAAAATGGAGAAAATTATAATATTGTTTTGGTGTTGTGCAATGTCATTGTTTCAGTACACACTTGCGTGTGTACTGACATTCTTAACACTCGGGGATTTGGAACCCAAAGTTTGTCCAAATAATTTCCAACAAAAACCCCTAAGCATCAACATATCAATCCTTGGTCAAGGCCTAGGAAGGTCTCACCCGAGATGAAAAGAGGGTCACAGAGACCATAAGGTCTTGTGTCAAGGATGGAGGATCAAACATAACGAACAATATTGTAAATGGAATCCATGCAATTCATATATGATATTCTAGTAAGAGCTAAGAATTAAAACTATAAATGCACTAGTGATACTCATTCATAACAAACATAGGATAGAACATAACTTCCATATCTTTATTAATGGACATATTCCATCATATTGGATATGTACATTGTGTTGAATAACTGAGTTGAACATCCATAAGACTTCATCTCATTACTATATAAAAATTAGTAGTACAATATGCGGCTTGCACTAAGCTTTAAGATTCAGACAAATACAAGACACATGAGACTTCTCCATACAACACGAGATTACAATAGGATTAACTCAATTCTCTGGGACTGATGCATTCAGAAAATTAGCTCTCTTTTATATATTTTTTCGTTGGGGAGCATTATCCTTTACTATTCTTCTCCACTCACTTTTCTTATCTAAAGACCTCCAATGCTTTAGGTACTTTCTAGGGATCCACATAGGTTCTCTACATTAGTGGAAATCCTAATTTCTTGGACATCTCATCTGATGTTCACCCCATGTCTTCATCTTCTGCTAGAAATAATCATTTCAGAAGATATCTTAGAGATTCCTTTATTTCTTCTGGCGGGAATCTTTTTGGTTTCCAGCGCAATTTACAAAAATCGGATCTATGCACTCAAATGAAAAAAATCAGACTGAAGCACCCTTGACTACCTTAAGAATTGGCACACTTCTTAAAAAAACTTGGACCAATGTGCGCACTATGGAATTATTTTGCGGATCTCCTTAGGTGTTGACAAAACTTTTGGATGAGCACGCACAATGATTTATTTTGCACATGTGAAAAATTGGACCCAAAACTTTGGGTGCTAATAGGCCCCCACCACTATTATCTGGATCATCCTTGATCCAACTACTAACTTTTGAAGGGCGGCAAGTAGAGTAAGAGAAAATAATCATTCAATGAAACCAGATATCGGGATGGTTGGACCTGAGTAAGAGATAATCATCAAAATAGGCTAGAGGTGTCACTTGACTTGAGTCTAAGGATTAGAGAGGTATGTATAAAGGAAATATATGGAGTTGAGGGCATGAGGGAAGATACGTCGGATATAACATTGAACTCACAACATTATAGATGGTAGTCTCCCATAGTATGGAGGATACGAAGAGAGGGCCAATGTGGGGTGTGTAAAGAGACACGAGTCCCAAATGTGTGGAAGGGTATGGTGGATCTAAGGCTAGTGAAGAAAGCATGTTTCATCAGTGAAGGAGACAAAGCATTGAATGGGTTGAACTAATGATCCCACCAGATCAACGAAGTCAATGAATCATGACAACAATTAGCATTGGAAGGGAATTTAAGTGAGTAGAGCAAAATCTCTACCTAACAATTGTGGGTACAACGCTAAGAAGCGAAAGAAATAAAGTGTGGGGATGGCTAGATATGGAAGAGGTAGTGAAGCACACATCCTAGAAGAGTGGCATAATTGATTCATGAACTTAGTGATGGGCGGAGGAAGTAGCACTTAAGGGGAAGGGCCAGATAAACTGGAACAAGGACATGGACAATGTTCTCCACTGAATATGGGTAGGAGAGGGTTTATTTATATAGGAGGAATATTTATATAGGGAGATGATGATATGAGTATGATGGAGGTGATATGTCACAGACGACAAAGAAGATGGAAGCATAGATATCCCAATGTCGATTTGTTTTCCCAATGATATGCTTGGCTGAAAGAAGTAGTATAATAGATGTCATATTGATGAGTGGTGAAATGTTATGGATTTATATTGTTGCGCTGGACAGATAAGTGTCATTGTCAAAAAAAAATTCTAATAATCAAGTCGAATGGTTGTTTGGTGCCAGCAATAGGACTTTTGGAAAAGGGGTACTTCTGCTTTGAATACCTTGGAAGGCGAGAAAGTTTTCTTGCAATTTTGTTAGTATGCATGAGTGGAGTTGAATGATGGTTGGATGGATTGAGAAACCGTCAACCTGTCAAAGGCATGACTGACATGGAATTACCGATGGTTCTTGGGGATACATGTCTAGATAATAAAGAAGATCTATTGGCAAGGGGAGTTCGTACAAAAGAACCATAGTGTGGATATAACATATGCATGCACGAAGGAAAGTGGGCTAGGGGCACTGCGCATGAATATTGTGCACCCCAACTAGATTTAAGTGCTAAGTTTATGAGAATGGAGTAGCCCCCAGTGGGTCACATTGTTGTTCTAAGGGTATTTTGGTGACTATTTTTTCTACGAGGGTTCAAGTTCTGGGAGGACTGGTTCTGGTAGGAGATCATCAATATTGGGACTTATATCATATGGCTCTCTTGGGTGGGAGATTGGGTTTTGTATCATGAAATATTTTGGGGGGAGGTGAATTAGGCCATTAGATATAGAGGGAGGTTGGATGGAGGGGAAGATAGTTCACTAAAAAACTTGGGGATTGGTGGTAGAGGAGAGGGGTATGGGTAGGTGCAATGAGAGGTTAGATATTTACGATGTGTGATGCACCTTTTTTTGGCTAACCACCATATTTATCCAAGAGTTATAATTTGAGGTGTGATTTCTATAGCTCTAAATTGGTCACAGATATCCTCCTCCATAATTACCCATTCTTGATGAGGTTCCCAATACACATCCCACCATCGTGCTAGGGTGTGAGTCAGGACTGTATCGAGGGAATGAAATATATGATATTATGGTATGTCCTAGAGCCATGCAAGTAATAAAGACATCAACACCAACCCATCATATCGATAGCAACCAAAGTATTTCACTTTTTCTTTCGCCAAGATGTGGGAACACCTCCTTGTCGAAAATTCATAAAGATTATTCTACCATATATCCAAGGAATCTTCAGAATTTGTGTCATAAGATTTGACACTCCTCCAAATTAATTATCCATTTGCAGTGGTGTTGATGTAGTCCTCCCTATGCCCCATGACCTTGTAAATAATTTCAATTGTTGAGATCTGTTCATCCTCATTGACGGGCTCATTTTAGTAGTCACCTTCATATGGATCTAATGGCATGACTATGCGTAGGCTATCAATCTCAAATGAGATTTAGATTTTCTTCAAATTCAACACCGCATTGTTATCAAAATCTGAGTCGATTCCTAGTACTGCAGGGTAGGGATATGACTCATACATGATTTAAATGACTTTGAATTCAGCCTTTGTTTTTACTGCTTTTATATTCAACTCAACCTACTCCAATTCATTGATGGGGTAGATCTTGTATTGGTTGGATAATCGAAGTTCAATGGGCGACCAAACCAAATTCGGTTTCCCATCACTTCCTAGGATGTTTTGGGTAAAATGCTCACATCATATCCTAGATCCAACATGACTCCATCCATATCATACCCATCAAGCTCTGTTGTCATCTTAAACTCTTGCCCAGTGAATTTTTTATTTCTAACCTGGCAGACATCCCTTTATGGCAATGGAGATGCAATAGTGGTCTCCTCTCCTTGTTATTTCATGTAAGAAGTTAACATCTTAGTCAACTTACTTGAAACTTTTGGATCTCTTAGAAAACACAAATGACAGTGTAAGAAGGTATTGAATTGATCTTATGATTATGCTATGCAACCGAGCTCATGCAAGCATTCTATGTGTGTTGCACGTTACAAATGTTCTTGGCATTGTTGTTATCAAACAAATTAATAAATGTGGACACAAACCAATATCCCTAACTTGGGAACCCAAAGCTAGAACAAAACAACACAGAGAATATTACTTTCCTTACATTAATATAATCGAAATATTGAGAAGTAAGGACTCGTACATTTTATCGACAAATGTCCTCGCTAATTGTAGCTCCTATCTTGATCCAAATGTTTTTGAATGGAAACATGTATAAGAAGACAAGCTAACCAGTGAAAGAAACAATAGTATTTCAACAAATCTATACAAATGACCAAGGAGAAATGTAATAAAGATAATTCACAATAAACAATACCTATAGGAAAGGAAACATGTTATTGCATTAATGATAATGGAAGAGTTACAACCATTTCCTTGGTGTTGTGAGGATCTTTCGGAGAACTGTCAACAAAGAACACATCGTTCAAAGACCTGTCAACAAAAAAAAAGGAATTACAATATCATTATTGAGGTAGGAATTCTCATACCCAAAATACAAATGACTCAAAGCATAAGTGATTACATACAAAGATCCATGGCAAGTATGATAGGTCATGGCCACCAAAGATACATCATGGATCCATGCCATTGTGTCCCAAATATGAACATAGCCACCAAAGATACACTGTGGATCTATGTTATAAAGACTCAAATTTGAACATAGCCATGAGACATACATTGTAGATCTATGTAACAGTACATACTCAAAATAATCCATCGTAGCTCGGATCTATCTGATATGATATGGGGTCTTCATCTCTAACATTTCATAGTACAAATATAAGCATGTGAATAAAGATGTCAAAGTCAAACATGGTAGAAATCATTTGATTATCGATCAATGATGAAAACAATTAATATATGTGAAAGAAGCCATCAATGATGATAATGGACCTTAATGTACAAAACTACATTTTATTGAGTGCGAATAAATGAGTTGAAGTCAATCACTCATAGAATCATTTGATCAAAGATCAATGATGAAAAACATGTCGTTGAATGCGAGGAAACTTGCCATTGAGGCATGCAAGTTCAAAGGTACTGTAAATTTTCTAAACCAACTTCCTAGATAATCTGTTGAAATCGATAGGAAGTGATTTGTTGCAAGAGGGCCTTGATGTATCCCCCCTCAACAACGCAAAATAGGTACAAATATTTGAAGTAGATCATATTATAGAGTGAGTGAGGACTGACTCAGGAATGGTCGATACTGTAAAATGTTTAAAGACCGCATAAATGGACGATGCAATAGAATGATTTTTCGATTGGCCTTATCTTGAACATATTGATGACACGACAATTGTCTTGGAAACACTAACTCAAAAGGAGGATCACAGACCAAAGAATAAATTTGGAGAAGAGTATGATCAACAAGAGACAATTGGATTTCCCAATATGACACTAGGAGTGAAAGAGTGTCATGTTCAAGAGTGAATTGCTACCAAAAATTAATATAGATCTTATACAAGTTCCCTTCCCAAGTCTCACCCACCATTTATGGCAAGTGCCTCTTTATTTTTACACAAGATTTTGGAGGACAACATGTGTTTGTACTATAACCTCATCCTTTGTAGTATTTTTAACGAACCGTAGGAAGGAGTGGTTCGGTCCCATATGGGTATTTCAATGAATGTTTTATGAGTCCAAAGAAAGTAAAATCAGTGGTTTTTCATGTTTAGGGAGTTTCAAAAACACTTAAAGGAAACTCCAAGATTAACTTTTTCGTAAATTTAATCCCCCAAGTTTGAAAAAGTATAAAATAATACCTAGGAGAACTCTTCAAGTCATGTTTGATTAGATTATTATTTTTTTGTAATTAATCATACTCGTCCCGAAAAAGGGTTAAACTAATATTGAATAGATGCTCTTTCATATTCTTTAACAATCGCCTGAAAAATGGTTAAACTAATATTGAATAAATGTTCTTTCAAATTATTTAACGAGCGTGAAAGGAAGCAAGTTCTCTCGACAATATTTTCACATTTATATGGTTTTGAAAAGAGCATAAAGAAAATCCGTAATGTTTAAAAGTTTTTAAGGACTATAAAAACATGCTTGACCATAACTTTATGTATCAAAATTTGACCTGTAATTGAAAAAACATCAATCCTGCTCATAAATTTATGTCAACCAAATGAGATACTATATAAAAAACTGGAAAAAAATAAAATAGAATATAAAAATAATATTTTATTCTAGGTTAAAAAGAAGAAAAGAGTAATTTCTTCTTACCATTTGTGTTTTTACCTCTCAATAGTGAAAAAAACACCATTTTGGTGAATTCTTAAGGAAACGATTGCAGACAGATCTGTGGACGATTCTAAATTTTGTCTCCACCAGGTAATAGATCCTTCCCTCTCCTTCAATTTGATGTCCAATGTCTTCCATTCCAAGCCAGTTTTTAGGTATTTTGGGGATTTTTCCAAGCCCTAAAATGCACCACATAGGTGTCGCGGGGCCCCCATATAAAGGATTGTGATACTTAAGAGTGTCACAGTAAAACCTTGTCGAGAAGTGTGACATTGTTTCTCTATGTGTATAAATCAAGGTGCGACACCCATCAAACTCAAAATGTTTTTTCATTTTACTTTCTGGGGTTTGAAAATCTTGGATGCCAATGATAGATAAGTTCTCTATTTTTTGTTTGCAGGCTTTTCATTGGAAAGAATGTTGGAATGCAGGGAGAGAGAGAATGAAATGGAAGATCAAATTGATTCCAATTATCCAAGTACCATGTTGGCACTCCAAAGGTGTGGGTTAGAAAAATTTCTCCAAGTTCGTGGCATGAGGGCTCAGGTTCGTTTATTGGAATTCCTAGTGAAGATGTGGGAACACAATGAAAAAGTTTTCAAGGTTGGAGTTCATGATATAGCCTTGGAAATTGAAGACATTTACTTCTTGACCGGTATCTCAAGACGTGGAAAGAGAGTTTATTTGTTTGGGTTCAAACGAGGTGGTGAGAATACTGAAAGGTATATCTCATAATACTACATTACAGGTACCATAAAAAGTAGCGAGAAGATTCCGATAAAAAATGTTGGAGATATTTACTTAAGAACCGTCCTTTTCACTATTACTTGAGTTGTCAGAAGTGTGACTCCTCAGCTAGCTACCAATTCCCAAATGCAATATACAATTGATTTTATGGCACCAAAAATATTTGACTAGTGTGAAGGGCTCTTGGAGAGCATGAAATACCAATTGACTAAGTGCAAAATAGGTCGATTGAAGAAATTTGGTTACGGTTCAATCTTGGTATCTTTTTTCCTAGAAAGAGTTTCACAATTACATCTATAGATTATGGGGCTAGATGAAGACCCTGATCCACAAGAGCCTCGTATGAAGAGGTGGGTGGATACAATGGCACGTCATGGTTCCATACCAATAGTTTCATATGATGAGAAGTTCTTCAAATGATTGAAGAAACAACGCATCATGATCGAAGACTATGCTTATACAAGGATGGATTTCCAAGGAGATCCATACTTAATCCTTCCAAAGGGATACCAGTGGAATGATTCATGTAACAGGAAACCATATTTGTCTTAGTTTTTTTAAGTGTTTTTGTTGTATTGATACTAATTGTTTTTTCATCGTGTAGATATTGGGCCAAACAGAATGTATGGGACTTCACCGATACAAAGACGAGGTGATCAAGGTGCAATGGTTTCTTATGATCGTGAAACAATAGAGGAACTCAAGGACATTGAACAAAACCTCGAGGGGTTGACCTTGGGTATACCAAATATTCATATCAACAATCTTCCATGACAGTACCAACGACACACTATGGGAGTATCTAGATGCATAACTCATTTGCTTCAATGAATGGCTCACATTGTAGTGTGTTACCATGAGCATCATGGACCTAGGTATGAATAGGATCCTTTTCAGTTGGTTTGTCATCGACATGTATCGATACAGAATTTGTAGGATTTGTGTTGTCTCAACACATTTTGTAAAAATATTTCTAAACTCTTAATACAAAAAGACTTCTAAATTAGGTTATTATATCAAATGTGTTATGTGTTTGATTTTTTATAAATGTTGCATATGTCTATCTAATACATAATTAGACAAAGCATATGTTAATGTATTTATATTTCTTGGAATGTGTTGATATTTTAAATAGTCAAACTCTCTTTCCAAGAGACTAACCCTTAAATATACTTGTAATAGAGTGGGACTTATGATAGAATAAATGTTACTTAATTGCAATACTACAAGTTGAGAGTCCATTCAAACAACTAAGCGATGAATTCCAAGTGAAATGGCTTCAATCAACATTTCAATGACTATGCTATATTCTACAATATTGTTAATTGCACGGCCAAGGAATATACCACGTAGACTTATCAACTCATCAGTAGGCATGTAGATTTCCCATGAAACAAGTGCAAGGTTCTAGGTACTGCAGCTAGCACCATCAACAAATCCAAAGTAAGGTAAAGGGAGATATGACATATGCAAATCAAGAACAATGCAAGATAAGCAGTGACAGATAGAAATAGTTTGCAAAAACAAAATGATAGCACACCAAAAAATATGGTACACCATATATAAAGCACTTATGTAGAATGATTCTAGGCATAATACTTTTTTAGGTAAATCCCATTATGGGGCTCACCCAAAGGAATCCCATCATAATCCACTAGCTCATAGGAACCTTTCTCTAATACACATTTAATGATATAGGGCCATGCCACATGGGCTCGAATTTACCTTCCCCCAACATTTCATGATCTTGATCATATAACATGACCAAGTCTCCTTCAGAGAACAAAGAAGGTCTAGCAGTTTTATCATACCAGTATTTGACATGTTTCTTCTAGGTTTCATTAGCCAGAGTGGCGTCATGACGAGTTTCATATAATTATGTCCAGTATAAAATACGTTCTTCCTTGACAGTGGTATTGGGAAGTAATTCAACAGGTAGTTTCAAGGATGGTATTTCACATTCAATTAGCAGAACGAATTCTAAACCATATACCAAATGGAATGGTGCATAACTCATGGTTGTTTTGACTAAATTCCAATATGCCCATAATTTTGAAAAAATCATCATATTCCAATTTTTTTTTGAATCCCTATTATCCTATGAAGCATCACTGTCAAAACTTTTTTTACGGCTTCGACTTGAACATTGGCCTGCAGATAGTAAGGAGTTAGTTTTCATGTCATAAACCCAACTTGGCGGTTAATTATAACATCATATAATTTCGTAAATGAGTGTCATGATCAGTGAAAATGGCTTGGTGCACACCAAATCGAGAAATAATGTGGTCAAAAAAAAAAGAGTTGCATTTTTCTAGGTGTTATTGAATGTAGGCATCGCCTCATCCCACTTGGTGAAATAAATCCACGACGACAATAATATACCTATGCTTCTCGTCCGAGTGAGGATTACATGTCATGAAATCAATGCCCCATTTAGTAAATGGACCAATGGAAACTACAAGGTGAAGAGGAGAAGGAGACGCACATAGCTTACTATTGCATATCTTGCACACATGACACTTTTGGACCACAAGGATACAATCCTCAAATAGTGACAACAAAAAATATTTGACTAGTAGAATTTTTTAAGCAGTGGTATACCCAGACATATGACCACCACATGCTCTAGAATGATATTCATTAAGATCTCTCTCAGTCTCTTCGTGTGCTAAACACCATCTGAAAATAGAATCAACACCACGATGATAAATTGTATCTCCAACAATAATATATTGTCGATCTTGGTATCGAATTCGACGATGTTTTGTACTAGAAAAATCAGTCCGAAATGTTTGGGTCTTGAGATATATTAAGATATCTCCATACCAAGGATCTGAGGAACTAATCAGAAAAATATATTCATCATGAATCAAATCTTCTTCCACATGTTTTGTTTCAGTCGAGGGAAGGTCGCAAATTAACTCAATAAAAACCAAATATTTCTTTGACTTGAGTTTCTCAAATTCCAAATCAAACTCTTGTAGGATAAAACTCCATTTGGAGTATTCCCCCAGAATAATATGTTGCATGGGGTTCCAATCAGAAATGATGTTGGTTTTACGGAATCAAATGTAGTGATGGAAACGTTGGATAGCTTGAACAATATCCAATGCCAATTTCTCCACATATGAATATTTGATTTTGAAAGTGTTAAGACTCCTAATTAAATAGTAGATCACATGTTCATCATGTGATTCATCCTCTTGGACAAGAACCATAACAATGGTACTATCAAAAGAAGAAATGTACAAAAGGTAATATCGACCGTAATATGGGGGCTGTAACAATGGGGTTTGAGTCAATGCATGCTTCAAAGCATCAAATTCTTGTTGATATATGTCATCCCAACCAAAAGAAACCTCTTTCTTAAGAAGTTGATTAAAACCTTTGGTCAATTCAATGTAGTTGGGAATGAATCAACCCAAAAAAAATCCTTCCCTTACAAACTTTATAGTTGGCGTAATGTCGAAGAAGTAGGTAAGTTTGGTATGGCCTCAATATTCAAGGGATCAACATAGATTCCATGATTGGATACAATGAAACCTAATAGGCATCTCGATTCCACACAATATACACATTTATGTGGATCTAAGTGAATATTTTAATGTCGACACCTAAGGAGTATGGCTCGTAGATGTTGCGAGTGATATTGACGTCGCATGGAATGTGCAGGAAAATCATCAATATGTGGTTAAACAATTTGTTTAATATTGTGAAATGTGTAAGACATAGCTCATTGAAAAGTAAAGCCAATGTTCTTAAGTCTGAAAGGAATCTTTCGATAGGCAAAAGTACCCCAAGGACAAATGAAAGTAGTTTTATGTTGATCCGATGGTAGTAAGTTTATTTGATTATAGCTGGAAAAACCATCCATAAATGATAATATTTCACCGTCGGCACAATCATCAACTATCTAGTCGATAAAATGGGTTGGATAGATATATTTTGGACTAGCCTGATTAATATCCCTATAATCAATACATACATGGATCGTTCCTTGTTTCTTCATGACAGGGTCAATTGGAAACATAATCGGTCAAAGGTATAGGATAAATAAAACCGACTTTAAGTATTTTTTCAACTTCATCTTTTATAGAAACATCTTTTCATGGATGAACAAGATGAAGCTTTTTCTAAACATCCTTTGATATGTCTTAATTTTGTGAATGACAATTTGTGGATTGATCCTAGGCATTTCTTCATAATACAAAGAAAATACATCGTGGAATTCTTGGAATAGGGATGTATAAGTTCGAATTTCATTTGAGGAATAAGAGGAACCTATATGAATGTTTTCCAAAACCTCAGGGTTTACTAAAATATTAATTAGAATACTAACAAAGATATTCCCTAATTTACCTTCAAATAAAAAATCATGGATTAAGATGGGAGTTTGGAAATATTAATTTCCTCAAATGGAAATGAAGATTCTAAATGACTCTCAATAGTATCAATCTCAAGGAGAAATGTGGAATGAGGATGACCATCATCCCATGGAGTATCTTCCAGAGACATAATCTCAATGATACTTTCATCAGTGGGGAAAGTATCATCAAAAGGATCAAGATATGAAGTAGAAATAAGCCAAGAGGAATGAGATTGTTCATCTAAAATTGGATTCGTTCAATCAAAAATATCAGAATCGGCCACAGAGGTAGATTGGATGTCTTGATAGAAAAAAACAATCAGACTAAGCAGAATTTGGTTGCCATATCTTTCATATTTTGAAGGACTAGGTGGTATCCAAGGATCATATGATTCAAGGAAATTACTATCACCAGTCGAAATCATGTTTATCTGAGAGACAAGAGGAAGAATGTCGAGTAGTGGGAGTAGATAAATATCGGGTGGAGGGAACAAAAAATTTCCCATTAGTGATGAATATTTTAAAAGACCCACTCCAACATCCTCATAAGCATATGAGATTTTTTCTATTAATGGAATATTGCCAATGTGTGAATCAGAATTAAAGTAGGCAAGTTGGTCTACCATGACTATTTTTCCTTGGCGAGGGAAACAAAGAACACGAAATAAGGTAGAAACGATGATGGACATGGAATAAATACAACTATAGTCAAGTAAAAGGTTATAGTCGATGGGTGCATCGACCAACTCTACCTCAACAATAATTGTTTTACCTTCTAATTCGATTGGAAATGCGTTGAGTACTCCAAAGGGTTTAAATCCTCTACCATAAAAATATTTTAATGTAGTAGGTGATTTATTGAGTGAAGGAGAACTGACATCTTTCCAGAAACTGATGGACATTATGTAGGTTGAGTCTCCTTCATCAATAACATTACGAAAAATGGTTTTATCCCACACAATAGCTTGAATTTGAAAACCAAGTTGGTGGGGAAGTCTTGGAACTTGGGTTTCGAAATAAAAAACTATCATATTCACATAACTCGGATAAACTCCACCAATGGCCGACAACAATGCTCTTCATTGTGTAGGGAAACTCTAGAGGAATTCAAGGGCCGACATCACAGAGGGTGCTTGAGATAATTCTTCTACAATATTGTAGTTTTGAGCAACTCGCACAAGCGGATTAAAAGATGACTTACGAACAACACCTTTTGGAGGTGGTCGGATCATTGTGTTGGAACCAGGCCAATTAATTTGAAGAGGTACAGTAGTAGGTGAAGGAGATGTAGATGCATGAGTAGAGGTAGAAGGTTGATCAACAAAACTTCCATTGGTAGAAGAATAGTCTTTGGCTCATGTTGCTATGAAAACATGTTCAGTATTTTCTTGACACATAAGTACATAAGAGCTTCATGAGTAAGAGGGTTGATCTTGTGCAACCATTTGAGTATGTTGAGATGGGAAAGGATTTTTCAAAACGATAGGTGATGTTGAAGTTTCTTTAATAAAACTATTAATGTCAACATGACGTGTACAATCCTTAGTATAATGGTCTTCTTCGCAAATGAGACAAGGATATTTATGATTTCACTTTCATGTATCCTCAGCAGGTTGAGTTTTGGGTTTCTCCTATTATGGGGAATTTTTCTTAGGTTTTCCTTGTCCCTTTTTCTTACTTCCAGGTTGCTAATATTTATTGGTGGTTGTGGAATGAATCATGTTAACCTCAGAGATTTCACTAGGAGTAGTAGCAGGAGGCGAAGTGTTTTGAGTGGTAGCGGTAGGAGTAACCTTAGAGTTAGATCGACCAGAAGGTTTACTCATAGAGTCTTGGGTAATAGAACCCACCACACCATCCATGGCATGAGATTTTGTAGGAGGTACAGTAGTTGGATTATTCGATGGGCAAGGAGCCTGCAGACTTAGATCATTGCATGTGTGATAGAAAGTAATAAATATTGAGCACACATGATATATTTTTCCTCTGTTACAGTGCCACCCATAGTGACATCGTGGGAAATAGGAGGTAGAAATGACTTAGTAAAAAAATATCCCAACAATCGATCTAGTATACTGGCTTTAATCAAATGACATCGACGTCTCCATTCATGGATATGATCGGAAATATGAGTCAATTTCGACTATCGTAATGAGGTTAGAATTTTTGTGTCAGTTTCATAATAAATTGGAAATTGGAAATGAGTCAAAAATGTTATTGAGAACGAATTAAAGTATTGAAAAGTTCTTTGTTGTAATTCTATATACCATTTAGCAGCACTCCCAATAAGAGTGTGCTAGAAAAGACGTAAACGGATAGAAACATCACTTAAGGAATTTGAAGAACACCATAAATGATAAGTCATGATGTGATTTGATGGGTCTTCTCCAGGTTTCCCATCGAACTTTGGAATATCACATGGTAACTTGGCAAGGATAGGACACCAAAAAGGAGAATGAAAAATAGTATAATTCATTAACCGTGATAGGTCGAGTAAGTCTAATGTTTCCATGAATGGTAATTTTTTATTAAACACAGGTTGTTGAAACATGGGATATTGGTAAGTAGCGTGAGGATTAGCTCTCGGGGGAGGAGGATATCCCTCTTGAGAATATGTTGGTGCCCTGGGGATCTGATTCTACCAAGATGGTAAACCTGATAGGGTGATCCCATAGTCATTTGTGTACCAAAAACATGAGTTGAAGGAGTATCTTCATGGGAGGTTTGGCCAATAGGCACTTGAGTTCCACAAGCCCCACTAGTTTGAGGTAAATTGGATGGAGTGCTTTCTATTATGGGGAATGAAGAACTACTAAATATTTGGGTACTAGTGGATTGCATAAATCCTAATTGAGAGGGTCCTCCAGTGGGGTTTACTATAGAATGTTGTTGACCAATAGAAGGTTGTTGATCAAAAGGAAATTGTTCACTGATAGGAGCTTGTTGACCATGAGGAGGTTGTTGAACAAGAGGAATTTGTGGACCAAGGGAAGTTTGTTGACCAAAAGGAGGATAAATTATAGAAGGATAAATCCCAATAGGATTTGGTTGTCTAAAAGGATCATATATCCCAGTTAACAGAGGTTTCCCCCAAGCAGGAAAATATGGTCCTACAAAAGGTTTCCCCCTAGCATGAACAAATCCTATAGTAGATTTAATGATAGTCAAAGGCATAGATATCCCTATTGATGGTTGACTAACGGTCAAAGATACAGATTTTCCTACAAACAATTGAATTGGAACACTCATCCCACTCATCAAACTATGTTGTTGAATATATACAGAAGAAAAATTAGTTTGCAAGGTATGTACCATACTTGGAATAGACATACTAGATGAACTAGGAATACCAAATGACCAAGGGGGTAATGAAAAAGTGAGGCATTGGTCAAAGCTCTAGAAAAGGTTATGTTGAGTGATTGATTCCCAGGAGGTATGAAAGGTCCACCAAAATCATAAGATACGTTAGATCCACTGTGTACGGAAGTTCCACCCATAGTAGAGGTGAGGTTTTCATTTCATTACTCCCTGATATATATTTTGTAGATGTCTGTAATGACCCTTTACTTATTAATATGAATAATTTCATAAATAACCCTAAAAATTAGCTAAATTATAATTAATTATTATATAACCATAATTA
>CBVK0101730942.1:0-11183 GCA_900067695.1 Picea abies | reverse complement strand
TATATATATATATATCCACCACTAAAATAGTTAAATTAAACATTCTTTCTACAACTTACTAATAAACTGGTTATAGTGCATATATTTATAACCTGAATAATATCGATAATAAATTTGAATATTTTTCTACAAACTTAATGAAAAAGTTAGCTATATCACAGATATTTACAACTCGGACAATACTAACAATATTACGCATTTCTATTTCTATATTCCAATATTTTACCCATTGTAATCAATATCAAGCATAATATATCACAGTTATTTAACTTGAACAACACTAACAATATTAGGCATTTCTATTTCTATATTCCGATATTTTACCTATTGTTATCAATATCAAGTATAATTTAAGCTTTTAAAAGTAGTTCATAAATGATTAAGGATGACATTATTCCTAATTTTATACTTCGTACATTATAACAACATTTATAATTACACGGAAGATTCATATAAGAATATAACCATTGTTATCAATATCAAGTATAATTTATAAAATCATATGGAGAGCACTTGTAAATAGTTCTAAGGTTTATTCGATCAAGGAAATGATGAGATTTCGTACAATTTCGCAATAATAGACTTGAACTTATACATAATTGTGCAAAGTGAAATTTTAATTAATCTATCAGTTACAAAGAAGATGTTTAATGAAATTTTACTATCACTGAAATACTATGCGTGTACTTTACTTACGAAATATGTATTTGCGCAATGATTAAGCCTTAAGTTTGACCCCTAAAATTGGACTCCTTGAGAAGACTCTTAGAGAAAACTCGACCTACTATAATTTTTATAAAAGAAACCTTAGTGGATGCCGACAAGGCTAGAAATTTCATGTTTACGCTTAGGCCTGATTGGAAGGCTTGATTGGATGATATGTGTTGTAAGCTCTGTTGGAAAGTCTGGTGGGCTCCTTGTTTTAAATTAATGCCCGTCCTAAGCTGTGGTGGGATTTTTTTTACAGGTTCAAGCTTAGCGACAAAAAGGAAGGTGTCTCTCCTGAATGTTTATGGACCTTGCCAAGAATGTAAAAATTTCTGGGAAAAAGTTGATAGAGTTGGTATTTTAGTAGTTGATGACTTGATTCTAGTAGGTGATCAGAATTTAACAACCAACTCAGAGGATATTTGGGGTGAGACAACCCAGGTAGATGCTCTGGCGAGCTTTTTTAAAGAGTTATTTTCAAAAAACAAGTTGGTGGATGTGGCTCTAGCTGAGGTGGTACCGACATGGAGGAATGGTAGGTCCAGATTAGAAGGAATAATAAAGAGATTAGGTAGGTTCTATGTGGTGGAGAACGTGCTTACCACCTATTGTAGATTTCGAGCATGGGTTGAATACCACTTTATATCAGATCATTTGCCAATTTTTCTCCAATTGGGAGAAGATAGATCTATGGCCGCATATCCTTTTAAACTAAATCCAACTTGGTTACGAGAAGCTTCCTTTGATTCATTGGTGAGTAAGGTATGGAAGGACACAACTTTGAATCTACAAGAGGGAGCACAAAGAATATTGGTAAAGAAATTAGCTACCCTAAAAGCTCGGGCAAAGATATGGTCAAATGAAAAAAGGAACGAGGAACGCCTGGAGATGGAAAAAATTGAAGGCGGTTTAGATGATGTCTTTCGCTTGAAGGCACATGGAATGTAGATTGAGGACTATGAGTACAAAGTGAGAATTCTGGAGGATGAACGTAAAAAGAAGCTTTTGGAGGAGGAGGAGCGCTGGAGACATAAAAGTCGTGCAATTTGGATTGCTAGTGGAGATAAAAATACTAAGTTCTTCCATCATTTTGCCAGCTTTCGGAGGAATAAAAAACACATATGGGAGATTGAAGATGAATTGGGAAGGACCCATTCGAAATTAGAGGACATAAAGAATGTCGCTATCGACCATTTTAAAACCTTCTATCAGGCCACATAATCAAATCTAATTGGTGAACAGGTTGAGATTGCAAGGTTTTTCCGCAGGATGGTTAAGGAGGAGGATGTCTCATCTCTTGAAAATCAATGCACAAAGGAGGAAATTCTATAGGTCTTGAAAGGATTCACAAAGGATAAAAGTCTCAGGCCAAATGGTTGGACTTTTGAAGTTTTTCTTCGTTATTTTAAGTTAGTTGGGCAGGCCTTGCTTGATGTTGTGGAGGAGTCAAGATTAAGAGGTGAAGTTATAAAGCATATAAACTCCAGTTTTATTGCACTAATCCCTAAAGTTAACCATCCTAGCAAGTTCTCTGATTTTCGCCTAATTTCCCTTTGTAATCTATGCTATAAGATAATATAAAAAATAATAACAAAGAGAATTCATCCTATCCTCTCTCGAGTGTTATCAAAAGAACAACTGGGATTCCTTAAGGGAAGGAAGATATTAGACGCTATAGGCATGGTACAGGAGTGCCTACACAACATAAAGACAAAAAAAATACAAGCTATTATATAAAAGTTGGACCTTAAGAAGGCATATGACTGTATTAATTGGGACTTTCTAAGGCTTGTCCTCCTACAATGTGGATTTGGGTTGGCAACTACAAATTGGATAATGGGTTGTGTAACTTCTACTTTTTTTGCTATACTGATCAATGGGGAGGGGACAACCTTCTTCCAAAGCAAGCGAGGGCTTGGCCAGGGCTGTCCCTTGTCGTCCTTCTTATTTATTCTCGTGATGGAAGGCCTTAGTATTTTGCTAAAGAAGGGAGAAGCCGAGGGGGTTCTGATAGGGATCAAAATCTCCAAACTATGAAATATTTTACACTTGTTATTTGTGGATGACGTGATCATTATGACAAGTGCAAAGCTACCTGAATGGATCGAGATAAGTAAAATTCTCAATTTTTTCTGTCAGGTGTCAGGGATGAGAGTCAATATTCAAAAATCTACCTTCCTCCATACGGGCATTCAATAGGAAAATCTATATGAGTTGAAAGTTTTATATATTTTTGATTTCAAAGATCTTTTGGGGGGTTTCAATTACCTGGGTTATTTTCTAAAACTAGACAACTATAGAGCTGAAGACTGGAGCTAGCTTATAGAAAAGTTTGAACACAGAATCAACCACTAGTGTAACAAGCTATTATCATTGGGAGGTAGGTATGTTCTTGTTAAGTATGTCTTGGAAAGTCTCCTATTTTATTGGTTGGCATTAGCTCATATCCCGCTGTCAGTTCTAACAAAAATTAGAAAGTTGGTATTCTCCTTTCTTTGGTCTGGCAACAAGAAGAGTAGAAGATATCATTTATGCAAGTGGGAATCTGTTTCGAAGCCAAAGATTTATGGAGGATGGGGGCTAAGAAATATATACATTTTCTATCGGGCCCTGGCATCAAATACTTTATGGAGAGTTCTAACTAAACCTGGAATATGGAATAGGGTGACAAAAGACAAATATTTTCCCCATGAACAGGTCCATTTGTGGTTAATATTGACATCGACAAGGGAGACTTATGGATCTCATACTTGGAAAAATTTAATTAATTCATTACTGCTTGTTTTACAATATCTGGCATGGAACCCGGGCATAGAGCAGTTGATTGTTATTGGGAGAGATGTTATTTTGGGAATGGGAAAGGATTCGTTGTTATCAGATGAGTTAGTTGAGTGCCTGAACCACATAAATGTACACTTGCTATACCAAGTGAGCTGTGACCAAGTCCAGGGATCCCTCCGATCAAACTGGTTAGATGACACAGACCTGGAGCTTGAAGGTGATTTAGCCACTTAATGGGAAAAGTATAGAAAGGGTCTGAAAAGATCTAGTATACATCTTCAGGACCGCTCGGATACCTTACTATGGACGAGAGGAGATAACACGGGTCAACTAATGATAAAGAATGTGTATAATGCAGTAGCAACAAATCTCTGGTTGACAAAAGTGATCAGATGGAGGAGAAATTTCTGGAAATGGGAATGCCCCTTAAAAATTAAGTTATTTACTTGGCTGGTAGCAGAAAATAAGATTCTATCGTGGAAAAATCTCCAAAAAAGAGGATGGGTGGGTCCAGGCATGTGTTTCCTTTGCAATCGTAGTAGTGAGATAGGTAAGCACATTTTTGTAAATTTCCCATTCACCATTGCAGTACAGAACATGGTAACAAATGAGCTAAAATTACCATGAGGATGGATTGGAAAATTTGTTCACGATTGTTATGAAAATTGGATAAAGATGAATCCATCTTTCCCCATGCTGCCTGCATTTCTCAGCTGGTACATTTGGAATGAAAGAAATACTACTATCTTTGAGGCAGGCTCTCCCTCTATTCAAAAGGTTGCTTACAAAGCTACTAGAGCAGTTAATATTTATGGAAACAAGGTAAAAGACTTTCTCCCTCGTACTATTCATGTGAATATTCTGGTTGATAAAGCCATTGCTTGGTTTGATGGTGCAGCGCAACAATGGGGTGAAAAAAAAAGGGCTGGAGGAAATATTATGATTAATAGTAACACTTCTTATTTGTGGAATTTCAACTGTGGTCAAGGGACAAACACCAGGGATGAACCTTTGGGGGCTTGAGCCTCTCTAACTTTGGCCATCAGATTGTCAATTTCAGATTTTCTTTTGCTAGGGGACTCAAATATAGTAATTGAATGTCTAAACAAGAGGGGAACTATCCAGGCTATAGCTCTAGAAATCTTGAAGGAAAGGATCTTAGAAACTCTTCCACTCTTCAGGAATATTCCACTCTTCAGGAATATCTCATATGCTCATATATGTTGAGAAGAGAACAAAGAGGCAGATAGATTATCAATGTTGGCCCTTATAAATCTGCCTGGAAGCATTTCATTTTCTCTCTGGGAGGACGGTAATGAGGGTCCTACTCAGTACTTAAAGTTATTATAAATATATCAGAGAATAGTTTTGTTTCATATTCCAGCTCTTATTAGTTGGATCTATTAGTCATAGTGCTATTGCAAAGTTCCTTTCTTTGCATTTTTGTACTTTTTTTCTGTTGTGTACTGGGAGCTACCAAAGAGTATCCTTATTTTAAGAGTAATGCTTAGCTATGTATGATGCTATCACAATAGCTTGTTTATAGGTCCTATGTTGAAAGGAAAGTTGTATGAAAACTACTTATATTTTTATGAATATAAAAGAGAAATTTCCTGTGGAAAAAAAAGTTTTTTTAAACTTAAACTTGATTAAGCTTTAAGTTCTTTAAACTTAAACTGAATAATTTGTATATGCAAAAGATTCATCAGAAGTTTTTCCTAAGAAATAATAATCAAATTATGTATTCGTTGCACACTAATTACACATGCATATTTATTTTAAATTTAAATTAAAAGATGGTGGTGTATGTTAAGTAAAGTAATCTAACACTTCTGCATTTGCGCATTATATATCTATTTCAATGTAAGAAATTTCACAAGAATTTACTCTTACAGATGATTCAAATTCTGCAAAGGGAAATAAGAACAAACATTAATAGAAAAGAACAAATTAATTTAACTCTAAACTTGTTGACAATTTGTTGGATTTGCAGATTTGATTGGTTAAGTTTGTATACTCTGAATGTTCCCGAGGTTTTTCAGCAAGCTGAATCTATTTTTGGATTCGAAAATAAAATTTAAACAAGAAAAAATGTGATTTCGTGTAGATTTATATCGTGGGATTCCAACAAAAAGATAAAAATTTAGAAAACTTAGAACAATTAGACAACACCTTAGCATGAATGGTTGTCTTTATTATTAGACAGGTCTAAGGAAATCTAATATCGGATCACAACTTAGATGGGAGAAATTGTTGGGCAGCGAAAGAAAAACAGAGCATAAATGAGCAAGATTAAACACGCATTAAACCAATAACAACAAACTCACAATTGACATAGTGATTTATGTTGAAACCCAGTGCAGGAAAAAACCACAGGCAATGATTATCTGTCTTCTTCTTATTCAAAGGAGAATTACAGTAGCCAACCCATGCATACAACCATCCTCTCCTCTCATACACACAACATATGAGTATTGTGTCTTTCTCTCATACACTCACTACATATTGCACTCACACCTCCATGGGTATGCTCGTATATATAACATCTATCACTTAGTTACATAGACTGATCATGAATAGATCACATAGTTACATGAACAATTCATAAATAGATTGCATGCATGCGCATGTGCATGTGCATGTGACCGCATGGGAAAATTCGTTGGCATGTTTCCAACAATCTACACTTTGAAAACAATTTACCTGATATATCATGCCCTTAATTAATTCATCACCTTTTCTGCAAGCCAAGAGAAGCCAAACACCATCATAGCTTCGCAACTTCTCTGACAATAACATTACGTGAACATGCATGCACAATTCATTCTAGCATGGACCATTCTGTCTCCATCAGTAACCTATCTAATAGACCGACACACTTGTCCAATTCTCATGAATCATAACCACAAACCAAATCACTGCAACCACTGTAGGTGATACTCGTGATTATTTGTTTGAAGCACCCATTTCCATGCTCTTGACCTGGTTTTTCGACGTGTCTACTGACAACACCAACTGCATGTGAAATTCTAACCATTTCTCCATCGCAATCATTAAAATTCCTACTAGCATATAATACTCGAGACATATAACCGTTTTCTTCTTCATCAGGACATAAACTTGAAGAGAACTTACAATGGAAAGCCAAAAGGATTTTACTAGTTTCACATCATTCATACTGATTTTCCTAAGTATCTTCACCACATACTTCTATTGTGATAACCAATCTTACCATATTTCTTATCTCTGTGTATTTCCATGCCCAAGATTAATTTTACTACTCCTAGATGTTACCCATGATTTTGGTCATCATGATGGTGTACTCAGGCTCCTCATAAGATTTCTCCTGAGTAAATTGACATTCATCTCTTCTCAGAAAACATACTTTTGAAGAGAGTTCGCAGGTTGCTAATATACTAGGGTGCGAGAATGACCGATTCTCGCAGGCTTCCTTAAGCTAGGGTGCAAACTTCTCGTGCTGTTTTACATAGCTAGGGTGCGAACCTTCTCTAAAGCTTGGAAAAAGATGAATTCTCGATGGTTCTAGAAGGGAATATTCTAGAAGAATGGGTTGGCATTCAAATGGTTATCCTTGTACCGAATTCCTTGATATTGTGGGATCATTCTAGTGTCTGCACCTACCGATTAGTCCAATAACAAAATTGGTGACTCCACTGGGGAGATAACCCATTTTCTTTGTGGTTTTTGGTATTTTTCCTTGGCCATTTGCTCTCACCTTACCTTTCTCTATTCATATCAATCTCTGAGTCTTCAAGATACCCTGATAGACCCTCTAGGTCCAGAGACCTCTTCAAATTTTGTGTCTTTTTCCAAAAATTTGACTAGTTTCAGACATTCTTGCACTGCACTCCATAGTAGCCTGCAAGAATCTATAGAGTTCGCACCCTGCTTTTAGGTTCAGTGTGAGGTTCTCGCACTCTGCTCAAAGCCCACCTGCAAGAATCACCTATTCTCGCACTGTGTAATACTACTGGCCTGCGAACCCTCTTTTTCAAAATTTTGGATTTGAGTTTTTGCATCTTCAACTTCCCAGATCAGTTTAGGTGCCTAAAAAGAGTTTCTTGGACCATTGATTGATGTTTTTCTTGTCTTCGTTTTTGTGCAGGAACAATCTTAGAATATCAAAGGCTCTTCCTGTCACTTGTTCTTGACTTTCGTTCCTTGGATTTTCTCAGCAAAGATATACTCTTTGATTTCGGAATCTGAGTGTGCTTGTTTGGTTAAGAACCAGTGATCGGTAGAAAGTTGAGCTTCTTTGTCTTTATCATTTGCTCATTGTTTGAAAACTCACTTTTCTTATGCAATTGAAAATACTAGTTTGGTTTGCTTGTTATTTTTGTTTCCATTGAAAGATTGGTTTGGGTTGTTTATTGCTTGTTCATTCGTTTTTGGTTTTCTGAACTCTCACCATCATGGTGTAGGTCCTTTTTGAAAAGTGAACAAAGTTTTTCTTTCAAAAGCATTTTCATTTTCGAAAACATTGAAAATCAATTGTTGAAATTATTGAAAAAGAAACAATAGAGAATCGTTATTGATGCGTGATTTGTTGCAAATGCATTTTAAAGGAAATTGTGTCTTGTAGTTTAAGGTTGATCCGAAAAAATTCTCTTTCCCTCCCATACATAGGATTCATTGAACAAAAATTGATATATTTCATTCTCATCCATGCATCGTTGGGTCAGAGTCTTATATGACATAAGTTTCATCTTCGCTTCCTTTGAGTAACAACAACCCTTAATAACACTGTGCAATTGAAAATTTTAACTAGTAACTCTTTTCTAGGGCTCTATTACACCAACATCTAGCTAGGCTAGCGCTTTGGAATAAGAAGAGAGATACACTCTCCAAAGCACAAAACACACAATAACATCTTTTGTTAGGGAGTGTTAAATTCCATTTACAACATCTTGTCCTGGGAAGCCCTTCTCACACAAGGGTCAAACACGAGGTCGCATTGATATTGACAGAGTTACTCACCCTGCTTTGTTGATATTGGTGTAGAGATTGCACATATTACGGGGGTCACTTAGAGGTATACCCACAATGATGAGTGGAAGCCTTTCGATTTGATTTTGGGCTAGATACCCTGTCCTTGCGTGTGGATCGGATTGTTGACTGTCCCCCCAGGTTTTATTGTTGTCGGTGGTAACCTTAGTGGCCTATCTTTCTAGGGTCTTACACAAGGTGACTGTGAAGGGGAAAGTCTTCACGGTACTTGGAATCGACGTTGACCAAACTCACTCGGACTCCTTGGTGGGTATACCCATGATTATGTGTGGGGGTTTTCTCTAGGGTGTAAGTCTGTTAAGCAGGTCGTCAGCATAAATTTTTCACCCTAGCCCAACCCCTTCTCGTCTCATTGTTGCGACGTTGGATTTCATCACCAACTAGTGACTTCGAAATTAGAAGGTCTTGATTGCTTGGTGTTGCTTCCTAGATTTTGTTTACTAGCGCGTGTTGTTTTTTTATCAAAGTTGACCATAAGATTTTCGTCGTGAAGTTTGTCACTCGGTTACCATAGCTCCTCCACGTCGTTCACATAGAATACAGGGTTTATCTCCAGAGCATCTGGAAGGTTCTCAACCCTTGCCTAAAAGTTCACCTGAGGGCTCTCCTCAGCGGAGTGAAGTCCCAGACGTCACCACCCCACAAGTGGAACGAACTTACTCTCTCGAACATTTCCGGATCACCAATACTCGAGAGGAATTTCGACTTCACCCTGATTCTGAGCGACCATTTATGGGACTGAATTCTTCTGGAGACTTAGTTGTTACATCTTCTGGATCACCAGTTGGACCCTTTCCAGGCATAGAAGGCCAAGATCTTTTTTGGTCTACGGGTGTTTTTCGATGGGACCTTTTTGGTCCAGGTTCACCTGTGATTTCCGAAATCAACCCACCTGTGATTTTCGAAATATCTAGTCCATAGACAGTATCGTTTACTATTTCCTATCATTTTACCTTCCCTATCGAAATGGCCCATCACACAGATACTACGAGTGTTCACACCAGATTTACTGCGGTTAGTCTCACTCCCATCAGCACACCGCGTACGCCCAATGTCACTCCGACACTACCACCTGGATATTGTGCGTTGAATGCTTCCATTCCCACTCCTACACAAACCCCATCCGATTCTCCTGGTGGTCCTTCTTCTTCTGGGCACTCTCTTCCCGGTTTTATTCCAACACTCCCTTATTTTCCTTTTGGAGGACCTTCTTTGTCTTCTACTGCCAGTCTTTATCCAAGTGGCACTATTCTGTCATTCACACCAAATTACCAGATTCCCATTGGTGGACAGTTTCACCAAGGTGGTATGACTCAACCCCCTCTTAGTGGGAAAATTCCTATTGGCATGCAAATCCCAATTGGAGCACAACCCCCAATTGGAACGCTACCCCCAATTGGAACACCACTTTCGATGGGAGGACCGACCCCACCTAATGGTCAAAACATACCTTCGTCCTTGGCCCAGTATTGGAATCAATTGATACAACATCCTCCTCAATCGACTGGGGGGCAGCAGTTTCCAGCTGCATCCGTAATACCCCCTAGTATGGGCCAACCATATCCAGGTTCGTTCAATCCTATTTGGGGGGCAAATACTCAAACTCAAGTCCCTATTCCAGGGTACAATCCTATGAGCTACTATCCTCTTCAACCACCACCGAATCTGCCTGGGTCTTCACATTATATGCAGACTGCTTATGGTCCTACTGGTTTGCTGACAGGGCTTCCTCCCCAAAGCCACCAGTACCCGCAGGTGAATCGATAGTTACCTTTCATAGCCACTTTGGATCTTCCAGATTTGTCAAGGATTCTAAATGATCCAATTCGTCACTCTCCCTAATGGCCTATCATACCAGCCAAGCTATCATCGAACATTCCTAAATTCGACGACAAAGTGGGAGAGGACCCAAAAAATCATGTTATGAATTTTCACCTATGGTGTTCATCTAACTCGTTGATGGATGACTCTATTCGTTTACGTCTTTTTCAATGAACCCTCACAGGTTCTGCTGCAAAGTGGTATATAGAATTGCCACGAGGTTTCTTCTCTGACTTCAACACCCTAGCTATGGCTTTCCTCACACACTACCAGTTACCAATCCATTATGACATGGGGACCGAGATTTTAACTTCTTTCAAACAAAACAAAGCCACTCATATATCTGATCACATTCATGAGTGGCGACGGAGACGACGTCTCATTAAACTCAAACTCCCCGATCAGTTGCTAGCAGAATGGTTTACAAAATCATTTGTGAACGACATCGATCGTGACATCGCCATGGGTGGAGTAGTCACGAAAGAACATGCCATAAGTCGTGCTCAATATATTAACCTCGTTTACTCGCAAACGAGAACTCTTTATGATTTACTACCTGACTTACCTCGTCCTTCCACTTCCTCCACTTCAACTACTCTAGCTTCTTCGCATGCAGCCGACGGTGTGATTGGCACTTTCCAGGCCCAACCACATTCCGCCTCAAGTGCAAACCCCAAACTTGCTTCTTCTAATGTTCAAAATGCTCCGTCTCCTACCCCTCCCACCGACAAGACTTCTGAGGTAAATGCAGTTCAATCTACCCCAGCCGGTAAAAACAAATCCAAAAAGGAAAGGGGTAAGAATAAGGAGGACAAAAATACTTCTCAAGCAGAGCGAACCAAAAC
>CBVK0101730941.1:0-17694 GCA_900067695.1 Picea abies | reverse complement strand
GATCAGGAAAATATCAAGGCAAGATTCCCTTCAAATGTTTTAACTGTGGTAAGATAGTTCATTTTTCATGTAAGTGTCCTCACCAAAAAAAGGATCAGAACTTTGATGATGAAAAGATATCCAAATTTAAGAAATATAGTAAAAAAAAAAGTTTGTGTGCAAACAATGACAACTCCTTAGAAGACATAGATAGTGATTCATCATGTGAAGACAAAGTGAATGATTTTATGCTTATGGCTATGGGAGATCTTGATGATGAACACATAAGAGGTGAAATGGATGATGAAGAAGATGTGGTAGATATGGAAGGTGAATTAATCAGTGCTTTGGAAGAAATTGGTAGACTCATATTGAAGAAGAGAAAACAAAAACAATTGTTGATGCAATTTAAAATGAATGATAAAAAAACCGATGAAGACTTTGCTCTACTAAAAGTTGAGTTAGAAGAGGCAAAGAAAATAGAGGACATTCTGAAACAACAGTTATCAGAGAAGAAAGCGAGGTGTGAATCCTTGGAAGAAGAGATAGTAAAAACCGGAAAAGAAATGGAGAAGTTTAAGGCATTGTATCACCAAAATCTATCAAGTATTAAAGCTTCAGAAGGATTAACCTCCATTCTAAATTAGCAAAGGAATTCAAAGTTGAAAGATGGCTTGAGCTAGGAAGAAGGATCAAGTAGTGATCTTCCAAGTAATACAGAACCCATCAAGTTTTTCAAATCTACAATCATTGACAACAACCACTCTGCAGAAACAAAGAAAGAAAATCAATCACCAAGAAGGAATGAAAGAAAAAATACCAGAACTGAATTTGTAGATCAGAGAAATTATCAGCATGAAAGAAATCGACCTGCTCAAAGAAGACAGACTTTTTCCAAGTACAAAGGATTTTTTTATGGATATTATTTCTTTTGTTCTAATTTTGGTCACAAAGCTATAACTTGTTCTTTAAGACATAGAGATGAGCAATCAAGATACTCAAGGAATAATTATCTTCCACAACAAAGATTGAGACAGCCAAGTAACAAACAACCATAGACTACAAATCATGTGATATATGGGAAAAGGATGCAAGTTAAGTACAGCAACAGTTATGAGCATAACAATCACTATGATCTGCTATTCAGTGAATCAGAATGTAACATCTGCCATAATTATGGACATAAAGCTGCAAATTTTCATTTAAAGAACTATAAGCAAGATCTGACTCCTACTGCTGAAAATTTCAAGGTTTGGAAAAAGAAAGAAGACGACCAATGTGGATTAGTGTTATCAGCCCAAAGACAAAAGAATCCCTGGTATATTGACAATGGATGTTCCAAACATATGACTGGAGGAAAAAGTAAGTTTCTAACTCTAAGTGAAAACAAATCAAGGAATGTAACTTTTGGAAACGATGCACCAGGAAAAATAAAAGGTAAAGGAATGGTAAATTTGAGTAATGGCAAAGGAAAAGTGCAAGATGTGTTGTTTGTAGATGTTATGAAACATAATCTACTAAGTGTCAGTCAAGTCCGTGACAGAAGATGTGAAGTTGTTTTTACCTCTAAAGATTGTAAAATAAAATCTGTGAATTCAGGACAGTTGATTGCAAAAGGGATAAGAATAGAAAACAATGTCTATGTGTTAAAAGAAGAAAAATAAGAATTCCACTTAAGAAAGTATGATGAAAGTTGGCTATGGCATAGGAGACTTGGATACTTAAATTTTGATCATATAATCAAGCTTAGAAATAGTGGGGCATTAAAATATCTTTCAAAGATATCAAAGCCATATGATTCTTTTTGTAAATCGTGCTAGATAGGAAAGCTTCCTCGGACACAGTTCAAATCTAAAAAAATTCCTTCAATAGAAAAACCTCTCTATTTAGTACATATGGATTTATGTGGACCTTCAAGGAAAGAAGGTACAGGAAAAGAACACTATTTCATGTTGATTATTGATGACTATTCTAGACTAATGTGGGTTGCTTTTTTGAAGGAAAAATCTAAAGCATTTGAAAA
Organism: Picea abies; assembly: GCA_900067695.1. Taxonomy (NCBI): domain Eukaryota; kingdom Viridiplantae; phylum Streptophyta; class Pinopsida; order Pinales; family Pinaceae; genus Picea; species Picea abies. Next base: position 15,692 of record CBVK0101730941.1, on the reverse strand, counting down.
ATTCAAAGTGTTTAAGGCTCTAAATGAGAATAAAATAGGAAAAATATTGAAGGTAGTACGGTCTGATAGAGGAGGAGAGTTTATCTCATGGAACTTCAAAGAGTTCTGTGATAAACATGGGATAAAAAGAGAGTATACAATTCCAAGGACTCCACAACAAAATGGAGTTGTTGAGAGGCAGAATAGATACGTACAACAAATGGAAAGATCAATGATGAATGAAAGGAATATACATCAGACATATTGGGTGGAAGTGATTCATACAGTCATTCACATTCTTAACAAAGCTCATCTCATGCCACACAGTGACAAGACTCCTTATGAAATATGGTCTGGAAGACTTGCTTCAATCAATCATTTTAAAGTCTTTGGGAGTAAATGTTATATTAAGAATAATGATGAAAATATTGGAAAATATGATGATAGAGCTGGTGAGGGTATCTTCTTAGGTTATTCTTAAATAGTAAAGGATACAGATGCTACAATAAGAGGCTTCATAAATTGGCTGATTGTATCGACATAAAAGTTGATGAAGAAATCTCGGTTCAAAATGTAAGCAGTGTTGAACGAAGCACATAAGATATAGTTGAAGATAAATATGAACAGGTCCAAGGATCAGAAAGAGAAGAATCTGAATCAGATGAAGAAACGAATACTCAGGCTAACACAAATCAGCAGAAAGAAACAAAACCACCTCTCAGAATTGTTAGAAAGAATCATACTAAAAATAAGATAATTGGATATATAAATAAAGGAGTTCAGACAAGAAGGAAATTGATTAAAGACTCAGAACAATCTCATGTTGCTTTTTTGTCTATGATAGAACCTAAAAATTTTGATGAAGCCAATGAGCATGATGATTGGATTAGAGCTATGAATGAAGAGCTTGATCAGATTGAGAAGAAAAATACTTGGGAGCTTGTTCCTAGACCTAGAGATAAGAATGTAATAGGTTCCAAATGGGTGTTCAAGAATAAAATGAATGAAAAAGGACAAGTTGTTAGGAATAGAGCTAGATTGGTCTGTAAAGGGTATGCACAAGTTGAAGGACATGATTTTGATGAAACCTTTGCACCAGTGGAAAGATTGGAAGCCATCAGCATGTTTCTTGCATATTCATGTCATAATAAATTTAAAGTGTATCAGATGGATGTTAAGTCAACATTTCTTAATGGAGATATAGAGGAAGAAGTATATATGGAGCAACCTGAAGGATTCTCATTGACAGATAATCTTGATTATGTATGCAAGTTGAAGAAGGCTTTATATGGACTGACACAAGCACCACGAGCTTGGTATTATAGACTGGACAAATTTTTACAAGACAAAGGGTTCAAGAAAGGTATTGTTGATAGAAATCTATATATTAAATCTGAAGGTGATGATTTACTAGTTGTTTTGATTTATGTAGATGACATTATTTTTGGATGTACTAATGACTCTTATGTCCAGTGGTTTGCTAACGAGTTTGAAATATACATGATAGGAGAATTGTCATATTTTCTTGGCTTACAAGTAAAACAAAGTTCTGCAGGAATATTTATCTCTCAAGAAAAATATTTGAAAGAGATGTTGAAGAAATTTCAGATGGAAGATTATTCTCTTGTTAGTACACCTATGGTGGTTGGTTGCAAGCTCAGTAAAGATGATATTTCACCTGATGTTGATCAAAGAACATATCGATCAATGATAGGCAGTCTTTTGTACATCACATCATCTCATCCTGATATAATGCAAGCTGTTGGAATGGTAGGTTGTTATCAATCATCTCCTAAACAAAGTCATTTAGTAGATGTCAAAATAATATTCAAATACTTAAGGGCATAATGACATATGGTATGTGGTATCCTAGAAATAAGAATTTTTAGTTAACTTCTTATTCAGATGTTGATTGGGAAAATTGTGTGGATGAAAGAAAGAGCACCAGTGGAGGTGCATTCTTTCTGGATGACTCATTAGTAGCATGGCTTAGTAAGAAGAAAGGATCTATTTCCTTATCAACTATAGAGGCAGAGTAGATTGTTGTTGCTACTTGTTGCACACAAATTTTATGGATGATACAAACTCTTGCAGATTTGAAGGTCACTTATACTGATCCCATTCCACTTCACTGTGATAACACCAGTGCCATAAGACTATCCAAGAATCATGTACTTCATTCAAAGTCTAAGCACATACCAATAAAATACCATTTTCTCAGAGAACGAGTTACAAACAAAAATTTTCAAGTGAATTGCATTCCTTCCACATAACAGATAGCTGATATTTTTACTAAACCGTTAGCAGGGACACGTTTTGGATATCTTCGCCAGAAGTTGGGTGTGACCTCACTGTCAAACTAAGAGGGTCCATCCTGTCAAGGGGAGTTTGTGTTGGTTGAATATCTAATACCTTCGAAGAATACTGCAACAGCTCAGGGGGAGTATATGCCTGTCACATATATGATATCTTCGAAATATACTGCAATAGCTCAGGGGGAGCGTGTTTTTTCTTTGACATTGATGTCAAAGGGGGAGAAGAATTCATGTTGGATGCCATTGGATGCCATTGGATGGATGTCCAGACAAAATTGGTTGGATGCTACAGTGGTTTGGTTGGATGTGTGCAATAGTCCAGTTCATCAGGCATCATGTTGGATGCCATTGGATGCCATTGGATGGATGTCCAGAGATAATTGGTTGGATGCTATAGTGGTTTGGTTGGATGTGTGTAGTAGTCCAGTTCATCAGGTTCTTCAAGGTTTCCATCAATGCCAAAGGGGGAGATTGTTGGCATATTTACAGATAGAAGACAGAGTATTCGTGTTTGTCATTGATGGCAGGATCAACGCGAAGATCAACACGATAAGCAGAGTAGCGATAGTGGTATGGAAATGGAAAGGCATGGCAATGGAAAGATCAACAGTGAAGAGCAACAGTGATCATTTGATCCCATTCAAAATTCCTGATGACCATCAGATCTGAATTCAGATAGGAGGAGCGCGCAGTAGAAGAGAACGGATCTCGGGCGTTAGATCTGAGCGCGGGGTCCAGTCGTCATTGGATCCAAGAGAACCTGCATGATCTTTAAAGTGCAAGGTGAAGCGGGCTTACAAAATCCCAAAAGCAGGAGGATCGTCCATCTTCGAGCAAGACACATGGCTACAGATCAACATTTCCCTGACTGAAAGGTCAAAGGAAGGAGGGGCCTAACCTTCCAGCTCACGATACATGAAATTGTGAAGAGATATGAGCCCTCGGATCGAGGAGAAGTCTGGATCATGGATCCGAAGGACCCGTGGCCAAAGTTTGGCATTTCACTAAATGGAAAGTCTAAGGCACAAGGTGCTTTATCCTTCCAACTCGCGAAATGAGAAATAGCGAAATGATATAAGCCATTGGATTGAGGAGAGATCTAGATCGTTGGTTTCATAGGACACATTGCTAAAAGTTGGGCATTTTGCTAACAGGAAAGTCAAAGGCACGAGGTGCCCTAACCTCTCGAACTCGCGATATGTGAAATCATGAAATAATCTTAGCCGTTGGATCAAGGATGAATCTGGGCCATCAAATCCAGGAGGTAGACCGTGACAGACCACATCAACAAGGACAGGTGGTAGCCTAGATCAGCAATGACACGTGGCATGATCAAGAAATGACAAGTGTCAAGTTGATTCGACATTTCAGGAAGGTGAAAATCATGAATATGAATGACACGTGGCAGCTAATAGGCTTGTGACAGGTCATTGAGTGATGCAAGAATGACGTCACTCCAGGAATTTTTCTTCAGGAGCTTTAGCTTCATCACTCCCCCAAAGTCCCAAAGGTTGAAGTCTTGGGGCAGAAAATAGTCGTCCGATCACCATGGATCATGGACCATTGATCCGGAGAGCGAAGCACTCAAATGATTAGTGAGTGGTCATATGTCGTGGTCACATCATTGAGAGATGGAGAGCAGAGCTAGTACATCCAAGCTCCATTTTGGATTTTGCGACATGAAGGAGTCAAGGAGACTCACGGGAGAATCCTCGAAAGGTGAAATCGCAAAGTGCCTTTAACGTAGGGTGTGGTCACGTGAGTGGAAGGAGCTAGCATAGCTAGGCTCCATTTCATATACCGAGAGTTGGAGGAGTCAAGGAGACTCACAGTAGAATCCCCGAAGTGAGAAATTGCGAAGCGCTTTTTGGTGTAACCTGTGTTCACTGTCGGTGGTCATGAGAAGGGAAGGAGCCAGTCTAGCCAAGCTCCATTTCAGAGTTTCAGAGATCACTGCATGAATTTTCGAGAAGTCTCAAAACAAGAATTTTGAAACACGAAATTGTGAATTCAATTATGCTTAGCGTTCGATCACAGCCAATGGGCATATGGGATAAACGCGAGACCCTGCGCTTGTAATCCAATGGTGCTGGTTAACTAGGAATTTGATCGAAGGGTTATTGTTTATCCTCTCAATTAATTGTTCAGTTACAATTCAGTTAGTTGAACTGAATCATGGTTCTTGGACGGTTGGCGATTCAGTTGCTGAGGATTTTTTGCCCTAGGAGATTCGAGGTGTAACCGAAGAGGTTGGTGTGCATAAAATGGAAATGTTATTACTGTGTGAGGTTGGTTGTTCCGAAAAATAAAAATGAGTTGAACTGTAAGAAAGGAAAAATTACAGTATGCACAGTGTGAGATCAAACTCATAGATGAGTAACAGATGGTGAACAAACATAAGCAAGAGTAGAATTGCAAAGCAGTTTGAAGCATATAAGAATGGAAAAACATAAAGAAGCAGAGAAGAATTGCAGGACAGAGGAGAAGTGGTGAAAATTGAGACACATGTATTGTTGGTTATTCAATCATTTATTTATAATCATGGAGGTAGGGTGGTGCTAGGGAGGACTGTGGTCCTCTGATATTCAATTTGGTGCTTGAATATTGGAAGTTGGATCTTCCATCTAGTGGTGGCTAGAAAACAGGGTGGCAGGGTGGTTCTTGGGAAAACACAGAGTTTTTTGTATGCAATTTGGTGCTTTTATAAGTCCAGTTGGTGCTGGAATAATTAGGGAGTTGATGCTTCCTTCTAGTGGGTGCTAGAGAAATCAGAGAGTTGGTGCTCTCAAACAAGTTGGATCTTGTAAAACAGAGGTAGTAGCCTCACATTGAGTTGGTTCTCAAAGATAGATGATGTACAGAACTTAAAAGACTACCTATCATTTGAAGAAGAAGAAGTTCTCTCCCTTTATGGGTTTCCTCGTGAAAATCTGTCTCTGTGTATATCTTATGTGTGACTGATGTTCTTTATTTATGTTGTTCATATCTTGTATAATATTGATGGTCACTTGGAAGAGATTGAAAATGTTTTAATTAAGTCATTTATCATTTAACCTCAGTAACTAATTCACCCCCCCTCTTAGTTGCCTTAGTATTTTCAACATACTATGGGCATTTGGAGGATATAATTGAGTGTGATTTTAATTCCTTTAAAATAGTTTTGTTTGAGGTGAAATGGTATAGGCTACGGATGCATGAACGTGATCCTGAAAGAACTGTTATTGAGCATTATAATGGATTTATCATGGTTACTACAAGGTCATTTGAACCAGGTACAGAGTCTTATGTTCTTCTAAGTCAATGTGAGCAAGTATTTTACTCAGAGGTACCTGGTAAAGCAGGTTGGTCATACGTTGTTAAGGTTGGTCATACGTTGTTAGATATGATCCAAGAGGAAGACCAGTAAAGTATAATCATGTAGTCGAGGATGAAGATAATAATGAGGAAGAAGATCATGATTATGCAAATCAGGAGCAGGTGGTTGTAGTCAAAGTGTCAAACGAAGAAGATGAAGAAGTTGATCATCCAAATGTAGCAGAAAACGATCTCATTGACGATATTGATTACTATATTAGTGAAAATGACATTGATGATGATGTTGATATGAATGAGCCTTTCACCAATATCGACTATGAACCAGATCTTGATACAGATGTTGATTTGGATGAAGACAAAGATGAATGATATTTAATTGTTGAAAAGAAGAGTTATGTGATTATATCTTTAATATGATATTTATATGTTTTTATTTTGTATAATAGAGTATGTTACATGTTATTTATAATTTCAAATTAGGTATGGGGAAATTGAGAGTGATGTGAGGGGGGGGAATAATTAGAGCTTCCACCTTCATGTGGTTGTCCCTGTTTAGTAGAGAATGAACTATTCTCAAAACCAAGAGGAGCTCTGTGTGATTGCGCATAATCATGTACTACTTGACCCCATTAAGGTGTGACTGCACCTAATCATGTACTACTTGACCCCACTTATAATCTAGTGTGGACTGAAATTTGGTAGATGAGAATGCTTGGAACCAAGGTATGGACTGAATTAGATGACCTCTAGGAGGATAAATCGAAGAAGTTTAATATAAAAATGTATGCACCTTGTGACCCCTGGTGCTCTGTGTAGATTCTCCTAGAGGACCTCATAGGCCTTTCTGTCTCCACTCTATTGATAGTAAGTGTCTTAGAATTAGAGTTAGAACACTTGAGGCCTACTTAATAATTGGAAAATGAAGTATGGCTTCAAACAAGGAGAAATCAAAGAAGTTTAATATAACAATGTATGCACCTTGTCACCCCTGGTGCTCTGTGTAGATTCTCCTAGAGGACCTCGTAGGCCTTTCTGTCTCCACTCCATTGATATCATATCTACCTTCACAAACAACCATAAGAAGAAGAGGGAAAGATTTCATCGGAGGCCTTAATATATCTGGGGTAAGTTTCAGAGGACTACAAAGAGTTATCTAGGTTGAAAGTGAGTTTAGCAAGAAGGGAATTTAGGTGATAGTGAGTTCAAGTATCACTTCATGAAACATATTCCCCAACATGACTCTAATTAAATTTGGGGTTGTAGAGGCATTTCATCAACCTATGTGGCCACCTATTATTTTACATTCATCACATATGCTAATGTATTTTGTAGCATCCTTATGAAAAAGTTGTCTTGAAAAAGTTAATGGGGCCAACGTTGAAATTTTCTCAAACTTTTCCTGTAGTCATTGAAATTTGACATGGTTGAACTAGATATATTCCATAGATATTTATCGAGGTTAGGTCATTAAAAGAGGTCAAACAAGACATGGTCATGTGAGAACTAAGAAGGAAAAGGTGACCAAAGAGAAGACCAATTAGATATAGTCACATGACCAGTGTTGATTACTAGAATAAGTGTTGATTTTTGTTGACCCCACAAAGTGACTAGTTAATGGGCCCAACGTTAAAATTTTCTCAAATGTTAATTCTTGTATTCATTGAAATTTGACATGGTTTCACTAGATGCATGCCTTGAAGATATGGGAGGGTTTCAAGACTCAAAGATTACTCATATTATACCCACATAAGAGAATGGTTTGTAACTGGGTGGCCAATAATGTGAATGTGGTCAATAGCTTAGATGAGAGCAAAAATCAAAGATAAGATCAAATAACTAACGAAGCTTGTGCAATTTTTCAAGTACTTGTCTATCGAGTATTAGTGTGTTTTAAAAAACTTGTGATATATTCCATAAATATTTATCGAGGTTAGGTCATGAAAAGGGGTCAAAGAAGACATGGTCGTGTGAGAACTGAGAAGGAAAAGGTGACCAAAGAGAAGACCAATTAGATATAGGCACATGACCAGTATTTATTACTAGAATAAGTGTTGATTCTCTTCAACCCCGCAAAGTGACCAGTTAATGGGGCCAACCTTAAAATTTTCTCAAATTTTTCTTGTAGTCATTGAAATTTGACATGGTTTCACTAGATGCATGCCTTGACAGTATGGGAGGGTTTTAAGACTCAAAGATTCATATTATACCCACATAACTGAATGGTATGTAATTGGGTGGACAATAAGTGGAATATGGTCAATAGATAATCATTCAATATTCCATTTGTGTTCACAATAGAGAAACAATAGTTGTAAGGCATTTGATTGTTTAGGAAGTTGATCATGAGATTCTTGCAAGGAAATATATTTCTTCTTGCAAATTTCCTACAATTTCTACAAAATTAGTTCTTCATATTCATCTTTGTGGTTTTTGTAGATACCATATTATTATTGTAATAAATTGTAGAATGCATCTAGACCACTTAAAATCCTATGTCATTGCTAATAAGGATCTTCATTGTTTGAATGAAAATTGTTACCAAACCATTCCTTAACACAACCATTGTTTGTGGTGTATAAGTGAGTATTTTGTCTTTAGATTTTTAGGAATAATTCATCTAAGCCTAATAAAAACAATCAAGAACCTCTATTATAATTCTTGATGAATAAACCATTCATTCAAGAGTTATGTACTTACATAATTATTCAATGTCCTACTTTTAAATCAAGATTCCATCTACATTTTAGGTCTTGGATTTTCCATGTGAATGCAACACATATAAACTTATAATATGATGAACATGAATATATTCCATGCACATAATTGTTTGCAGTGCTCATAACAATTCATCAATGAAGAAGGAAGACATTAGTGGCATTAGTTTTTCCATGACATTGTTATGAGGATGATCCTTACTCCACAAAGGAATAGAGACCTTCTATGGATTTTGAAATTTTCGATATTTATGACATTTATATATGTTGGCCAAAGATCCAATGGTGGTTATTCATTATATAATAGGCATGTTTCACATTAATAATTACCTATATAAACAAAGTTTGGGACCTAGACCTTGCTTGAGTAAGACTTGGGACCAAGACCTTGTCCACCTAAGCAAAGTAAACTTAGTTTATCATTTTTTCTCTCTAGGATAAACTATTGCAATAGTGTCAATGTTCGCTAGAATTGATCATTGCAACAATGCCTTTGTTGTTATATAGGATCAAGCATTGGAATAGTGTCTTCTTTTGTTATCTAGGATCGATTATTTCAATAATGTCATCGTTCTTGGTTTGGATAAATCTCCTAAGAACAAAAGATTAGACAATAACTAACTTAGTTATTATCTATCACAATAGTGTTGTTATTGTTAACCAACCTGGATTTATCTTTATATCCTAGGATTTATCAAGTGTCAAGAGGGATAAAATCCCCTGACATACAAAACCTTACCCAGGTTTTTTCACTCTAAAAGAGGTTTTCATCTCAAATTATTTGATCCATCTCAATGATTGATAGATTCTAGGTTAATATGCATCTAGGCTAGTTTATAATGTGAATCATGCCCAACTTCAGGCCCAACTATTATATTTGATCAATGTACATTGAATTCAGTGTTATGTTACATTACACATATCCTCCATATTGAACTGTAAAAGGTGTCTCTATGATAAAATAAGTTAAAATACATGCATATTTATACTTATAGCTAGAATGGATAATTACTATTCTCTGGGTTGTCAATGGGACCTTGCTAGATCGATGAAATTTGTTCATTTTTATTGTCTCCACTAGGATGAAATTACCCTAAGTGTATAATTTTCCTCTTTTGGACTAGCGCACCTCTAAGGGGAATGTTTGAATAAGGAATTACATAATGGTTGTTAAGTCACAAAAATTTGATACCCCATTAAGTGTGACATGGTCTTCCACCTCTTGATAGGTGATAGATTCAAAATTAGGTGGGATGCTTTATGGCATGAAAATAATGAAAAGAAGAAGATAATCGTGAATATACATGGTTTCCATATCATGTCAATATACATTTCTCCATTTCTGATATGTGAGTGAGAGCCAATCAAACCAGTCCATCAAGAGTCGATCAAGCATGAGGAGACTAGGGCACGCACGTTGCGAGGAGACTAGTGAATGCATGTTGTGAGGAGACTAGGGCACGCACGCTGCGACTCGTGAGTTGGAGGGAACACTGGAGAAGGAAGGGAATTGAGATATATATATTTCTCCATTTCATCGATTCGAGTGAGAGCCGATCAAACCAGTTCGAGGAAACTTCATTTCTTTCAAGCACGAGGAGACTAGGGAATGCTATGACTCGTGAGTTGGAGGGAATGCTGGAGAAGGAAGGAGATAGAGAAGGAAGGGAATTGGTAGAGAGATCTCATGAGCAAGGTTACAAAGGAGAGAGAGAGCTCAAGGAGGGAACTGACCAGAAGAGAGAGCTTGAGGGCAGGGTTAGGAAGGAGACACAGCTCACGGAGGGCACCAGGAGAGAGAGCTTGAGGGAAATGAGACACAGTACAATGGTGAGTTGCTCAATTTCCAATATTTGCATATTAAAATGCCTAAAAATGTTGACATGTAATTTTAGGGAATAAAAATGCTAGTGGCTCCATATGTGCACAAAATCCCCCTCACGGGGTTCCTATAAAATTTGATTCTCTAACTTATATTTTCAACTAAATTTATGTATTATGTCTCCTATAACAAAAATGCATGATATATTGGCAATGTAGCTCTTCCTTTGAATTGTCATTTAGGTTATATAGTATGTTAAATGTTAAACCATGTGCTATGAACATTGCAGTAGGTTATCTTGTAGAGATCTACCAATGAATTGAACCATTCAACTAGCTTAGGCTTAGTTTCCCTCTACATTTCTAGATACCCGAGAGTGACCATCATACAAACACATATTCGCAAAGAAAACCCAAATATAAAATGTCAAGCACCATAGTTGGTAGATCATTGTTTGTATATTTCATTTTTACAGGTTATTGTTGTGCGTAGTGGAGAGTGGGTGAGAAGATATTTCTTGACCCTCACTTTAAATGTAATGTCCACTTTATGCAACAAAAAAAACATGTTGAGTTTTCAAATATAAGAACACTAGATGATCCTATAGAAAAGAAACATGATAAAATTATGTTTGAAGTCCTTCCTCGTCCTCCACAACTAACCAAACACCTCTCCCAAGTCCAAGTCCCATTAGCCAACATGTTCCTCTCCTTGAAAATATTCTCATAAGAGATAGAAGGAAAACATGTCTAAAGACCCCATACCTCATTAAATAGTGGTTGTAACATAAAATTCCTTAAAATAAATTCTTCCTCATCCATTTTATTACTAGTAGAGAGTCTCCAGAGACCTGTAAGTGGGCTACTCCATATTCCAAAGCCAAAGTCAATACAAGTTTTAAAGAGATGAGTTCTGAAAAGTTATTAGAATCATTTCCCATTCCAAATTTAAAATTTATACAAAGAGAGTTTGATAGGTGAATTGCCCCTCATGTTCCTCCCCCTCCATCAAAGAAAGCTCAAGGCATACTCTTGCCAATATGTTTTTCCATTATTTATCTTGGGATCTCAATTTCCTTTCTTAGAGTGAAGGAGATGATGATATCTAAACCTTGAATGGCATATTGAAAAGGAAGAGTATCCCTATACTAAGAAATATTTTCATTCCTATCCAACCATATTCCCCAAGTTATAATTAAAGGGAGAGCTCTTGAGTTATTTGTGGCAGCATTTCCACACCAATTCTTAAGGCCCTTCTTAATGGAATCCCTTGACCAAAAATTTCCCAAACCCGTGATACCCTCAACTTCTAGCCAAACATATTCAACAATGAATCAATACATAATTAAATGGTAATTTTTTTCCTCACTTGCCTTGCATAAGCCACACCATCCAAGACCAAATGTGTTCCTTTTCTTGAGGATATCCCAAGGATCCAAGACCAAATGTGTTCCTTTTCTTGAGGATATCCCAAGGGAGTACTTTTTTTCAGCAACTAGTCGGGCACGTACTCATGTGACACGTGGTCGTGTTATCTGACTAATAGCACTATAACCCCAGGCATGCATACTTGGCCCCTCACGCGACACACAAGTCTAGTCAAGAGTTTTGAACTAGTGACTTCACATAACAATGTTCCTTAATGATACACTCCATCATTGATTTTTCTACACCCCGGGGGATCCTGGGCGAGTACTTTATTATTTAGTAAATCCCTGATGTTGATTACACTTGAGGAGGCCGAAACTATTCCATATTTAGGAAGAGAATACACTCAAGTCAAAATCCATGCCCAATACAGGGTCACTTACTTCTTGAGAAAAAGGAATCATGAAGAGAAACAACAATAAATTTCTTCATATCCCCTGTATGTATCCCTTACACAGCTACAAAGTGATGCATTATGGTTTGAAACAAAACATTGACTACTTGAAATTATAAACAACTTCATGACTGCAGTCAATGTTTTGTTCATAAATTGAGTTGGAGAGGCCTAGCATTCCAAGGATAAAGCCCATAAATACTCCATAAATAATCAAGCATTCAAGATGAGGTGAGGAAAATAAGTCTCCATGCATACATCTATGGTAGAGAGATGAATGTGTGATCGGTCATGACAACAACCTAACAACTTGCATAACTTGCCAATGAAAACTTAGTGAAAATTTCATCCTAGTCTCAATGCTCCATCAAGGTTATATTGTTGTTTCCATGGCACAATCCTGCATATTTCAACATTAGTTCATTTTTTGCATGTTGTCAATAGGTACAAAGTGACAACATGAATCTTCAAAAAATCCTTGAATGTACCAAAGACACAATGGCAAAGAAGAGACTGAAATATACTCTCAAAGTGTCTATTCTAAGTGTGCTTAGGTCTGAACTAGTGATGTTGTAGGTGACATTCATTCCCAGCTGTCATAAAATATCAAAATCTAGAAAGAGAAAGTTCATAAAACTGAATGTAAAATGATGTGTATGTTGCTCATAAGCCTCAAAGATAGCAGAGATACCAAGGAGGTTTTGTTTATCTCAAACATGATGGTCCATACCTCATTTTTTTCTAACCTTAACTATGTTCATAATGCAGCCCCAAATTCATCTCTTAGGTTGATGTTTTGGTGTAGGTGTTGGAGGAGTATCACTGCTTGTACAATCTGCCCAACAATCCAACCATAAGCTACCACAAATAAGTTAATTGTTTCACCCTTCAATATACCCTCTAGTTTGCTAATAATATGCCTTTATTTAGGGAAATCCTGGGTTTATCATCCATCCAATCTAGGGCACCACAATTTTGCTAAGAATATCATTTTGGAGGGCCAAAAAAAGATGGCGGAGATGTTGGTTATACTCTGTCATCATGGCAAGATAGGACTCCATGAATGGAGCATTTTATACTGCCCACGTCTTCATCATGAACCGATGCTCATTGGAACTTCCTCTAGAACACAAATGAAAATTCCTCGTGTATCTTGACTATGTGTCCCAACTAAATTATGCATCATGCCACAATGTTGCTATATAACTAATGCCTCATGCTTCCAGTTTAGACTATCAAATGTCATGTCAAATCCTTTTTTTTGGATCTTACAGAAAGGTTGCATAGAAAATTTGTGTGATGAAGGAATCAAGTCACCAAATGTGATGCAACACGAATATGAAGCCTGTGAAGCATAATGATCATGGATATAAGTCTCCAAGTTCCCTCTTGGCTAGTCAATTTAGACCAGAAATGATACCTCCCAAAACGTTACCAGTAGATCTCACATAGGAGTTTTCATGTGTTGTAATATGACAACTAATAGGTAATTTTGTTGGTATCATGTGCTCGTAAGTGCCCATAAGTGCCTCGTATCAACCACTATCATCCCTCCTTGAAAGGCTTGGTCCTTGAAGTAGGATAAGGGATTGGTGCTAGACATCAAATTTGTGCATGAATAAAAAATAAATCATATTCTTCATTAGGTACAGTATTAAGGGTTATGTGTATCATGAAGATGGGGACTTCTGTAGCATATCATTGTAAGGATTTTGTAGCATATCATTGTTTTCAGAGACTTAGAAACTATCAATTTTTATTTTTTTTAAAACTACAGAAGTCGTCGCTATAGCAACATATGTTCATCGCAAGTATGGCATCATTGCATGTATGGCATCTGCATCACAAGCCATTGGTGGGTTTTCTACTCTGCCATAGGACTTCGTCACTATTTCCACGCGTCGTCATCTCTATAACGATGCATGTTCATCGTAAGAAGGTATACATCTCTTCTTCTTGCCACGAACTTGTGTCTCTATAGCGACTAAAGTTCATGGCAAGAAGTTGAATGTTTATTATGGGATTTCATATTTCCTCGTCGGTCTATTGACGATAGTTTGTTGTAATTATGACGATGTGAACAAAAAATTTTAACATAAAATATTTAGGATGATGACACGTGGCGACCTGATTTCGTCATTGTTTTCACTAATAATCTTAGTGCATGGATATAGCAACATAAAAAGTTCCAAAAAAAATATTGCTTGGCTTCGTGGAAAGTGCGATGGATATGTGTGGCAATAGCAACGAAAAATCATGGAAAATTTGGTCATATGTAGTAGTGGAATTTCTTCACTGCAATATTTTTTAGGCCGGAGTATAACTCCACAAGAGTGAAAAAAATTTTGTAGTGGTCCTACTGACACCCTTATCCAGAACCTATCCCATTGGATCCCTCTATTCACCTTGATTGTCTTGGTACCCATCACTTGCAAGTCTTTCTTCCGTGGACCCACCCACCCTTCTCAACGCCCTTATTTTCCACATATCCCATTGGTTTCATCTCTTCACCATGTCTACAGTGATACCCCTCATCTATAATCATTTTTCTGTGTTGACCCACCTGCCCATTTTTGTCTATTCACAAATGGCTCTCACCCGCAACCAAGAAATCACTACCTTGCTTATAGACAACAACCATCACAAGAAGGACATCTCAGACATCAATGCCAACATTATCTCCCTCAACTCCTTTGTTTCTACTCTCAAGGAAAAATATTCCTCCATAAAAGACACACTTGACACATTGCTGAGTTGATCCATGAACCCTTCCTCATTTGAACAACCTTCCTATCAGGAAGACATCGACTCTTCCCACTTCCAAAACCCTCATTCCAATCACCTTCGTTGTGAACTGCATCTTCTAAAATTTGAGGTGAAAAATATCGATGGCTTGAATCCCATAGGCTGGGTCACTCAAATGGAACAGTATTTCTCCTTACATAGCATCATTGATGAATTGGACAAACTTCATTACGATGTCCTCTATCTGGATCTGGAACGCTAGAAATGGTGTAAAAATTCACACCAAGGATATGTTGATTAGACACAATTTGTGGCCAATCTTTATGTATGCTTTGGCATTGATACACATCATTTAAACCATTTGACCAAGTTGAAATAGTTTGGCATAGTGGATGATTTTATAGCCGCATTTGAGCACTTAGATTTTAGAATGGAGGGTATGTCATATTCCTTCCTCGAGGAATGTTTTATCAATGGCCTAAAGGTTGAAATTTGATCCCATGTCCTAATGGATCACCCCCATATTTGGTTGGAAGCTGTTGAACGTGTCAAGGAGGCACAACAGGTCATATCTTCATAGAGTAGAAAACATTCTTTTACTCCTCGCCCTAGACCCACCAATCCTTCCCCCCAAGCTACTCCTCTCAAGATATATAAATTAACTAGGGCAGAAATGGATGAACGCCATGTTGGGTATGTGTTATATTCTTTGCATGTGTGTGTGTGTGGGCACGTCAGATATGACAACTGCGTCTGATGATCCCTTCACCTAGAGCTCTGCCATGTGAATTGGGTTCTTTCATAGGGGGGTCCCAGGGGGGGGCAGGTATGCCCCCCGCTAGTTATGTGCAGCGTTCGGCAACGGGCAGTAGCCCGGGGTAGCACCCCGAAATTTTTTTTGTGTGTGGTTTTTGCTATTTTTAGCGGATTTGTAAATTAATCTTGGATTAAGGGATTATATTTTTGGTATCTACGGAATAC